>CAJQZN010042121.1:73453-111533 GCA_907164685.1 Colias eurytheme | reverse complement strand
AGTTTGTGCGCGCCATAATAGAATATGTAAGTACCTATGTATAATAAAATTATTACACAAAAAATACGACTGCGTCATCCTTTCGCGATAGTTAATGCAAACTCAGCGTGATTGCATTAAACGGCCCGCGTCGCCCGACCCCCCGCCAGTTCCCCTCCGTTTCTCTGCACAAGTACATTCGTCGCCATACTGTAGGATGGTAATACTGTGCTAATACACTGGAGATTTCAGTATGAACATTAACTTGTAACAAGAAAATATGACCTTGAATGACGCCTGTATGTTTTTTATCCCTTTCACACCTAACTTGCCAAGATAAATAACTTGCCAAGTTAGGTGTGAAAGGGATAAAAAAACAAAAGTTAATGTTCATACTGAAATCTCCAGTGTATTAGATATAAGCTTCATGGTCATATTATAAAAATAAATTCATTCTATATTTTAAAATAATAATAATTAATAGCACATCAAAACAAGACTCAACGATCCGTCAAAAACGGCCGTTCTCTGTGGTCGTTCATAACACAGGACGACGCCATAAAAGAAGTCTCGTAGACACGGCGCTGTCAGCGCCAATAATAATAGCTGTGTTTTACCTGAAAATAAAACACATATTAAATACTTACCTATATTTGAAGCTTACTTCATTGAGAAGGTACCTAGCTTTTTCCGCCTATTCTTCCCTCTCTTTCCGTTGTATATATGCTATCTCTCTCGCACACCTCTCCACCAGGTGGCGGGGCGCACGATAATGTGCGGGCGCTGGATGTTTTTTCATTGAGTCGAAATCCACAACAGGTGGACGTTAAGTGTAAGCTTCAAATATAGGTAAGTATTTAATATGTGTTTTATTTTCAGGTAAAACACAGCTATTAAACACTTGACCGTAATTTGAAGCTTACTTCATTGAGACCTGTCTGTTACCCACCTGGTGTACAATGTGACGCCAATGTGAATTTGAATACATAAGTAATTACTTATTTCTTTATTTGAAAGAGTAAGGTGTGCAGATAGTATACCTACTAATAAATCACACAAATTTTTATATTATATAATATATTAACAATCCCAGATGAAAAGTTAATCAAATAAGAACCAAAAAGTTAATCATAATGATTAAAAGTATTAGAACTTATGAGATTGGTTCAAGCGTACCTTAGTTAACCTTTTTGGGCTTGAAAAGTTAAAGTTACTACAATTTCCACTATCTTTAGCGTAAATCTGCGAAAGCGCCAGTAACGACTTTCCATTACGCATTTAGATGTTACTTACAAAATGAAGCAACAGCTGATCCCGACGAGGCAAAAATACCTCAAACTCAAACCTTTATTTATTCAATTAGAACTCTGCAGAAGCATCATTGAATCATCTTAACATAGAATTACCAAATGTCTCAACTCACACAGTTTTAACCCAACCTGCTACAAGCGGACAAGAAGAGACCTTGGTCCTTACTTTTGGGGTCAGAAGTAAATTTAAAAGGTCACCCCTTGAATAAGGCAATAAAATAACAAAACAGGTAAATGGTTAAATTATAATACAGATTTTTAACATCCAACTAAACCGTGCGGTATCTTTTAATGTTTAGAGCCAACGTCGCAATCATAATCTAAACATGGCTGGTACTTTCAGTACAATGCATGAATTATTTATTTAAAACTGATAGGTCATAAACTCTGTACTGGAAACAAATATACTGAACTCAAGAGACTAAAATGATAAAGAGCTTATCTGTGCCCCAAAACTGCAATTACTACAGCTAAGTACGATACTTTTAATCAATTCAGTTTTAAGATATAATTATGATTTACATCAGAACTTATATACCGAAAGTCTCGGGACTACATAACGTGACTTATTTATAATAGTGTTTGTGCATAACACTAGGCAGTCAACAGCTATATGAACGTCAGATAGGAAAAGAGCCAAATTTATCCAGTCAGTAATAAAGGATTTTAACTATACTTATTATAATTCAACCAACTACTACTAGCTACTCCGTACGTCTTTTGGGTAGACGGAGGCAAATAGGATTTTTATTCCAACTGTAGTGTATGTCCTTCCCTATTATCGGCTCTTAGACGCACACGACCTCTCACTCCGACCGCCTGCAGCCAACTGAGCTGTGTGAGCGGTGTCACCGTTGCACGTGCGCAAGAGATGATATAATACTTCCCTCTCTTTCACTCACATACACTACATCCCTCCTTTATTTTAGAAATTTTTAATTTTTTCAATTAATTTTATTAAATAAAATATTATGTTATTCTAGTCTATACCTATACCTGAGCACCAGTATCAGTTAGTAAACACAACTCAGGGACACGTCCGCTCCATACCTGTGATAGAGTAGAATGTGTCACCTGGCCTAGTAATATAATTCTATCTATATGTAACATCTCTCCTTTTCATTTTTTTTTTTTCTTTTTTTTTCCATTAAGTATACATATGTATATTCAAAATTATAATAATTTTTTACAATATATGTATTCAAATCGATATTAATTAATAATTTTTTCCTATAACTCAAACCTTCATTCATTAACCAGACCTCGTCCAGAAACGTTTAAAACGTTTCGTCAGTATAAGGACAAAATATGAATTTACCACTGGTTCGGAAAGCCGTCTCAACAGAGAAGAGCCGGCAAGAATATATAGGCATATAGTCGCTCCTTCAAAATCATAGAAATGTAACATCTTACATAGGTATTTATAATAACAATAATGACAATAATTTATTTAAGTATACGACAATCTATCATGAATAAGTTGTATACTTATATTTAAGTTTATTAAGTCATTATTTATTTATTAACCAATGGGACGAAATCGTTTTCAGTAACTTAATGTATATGTAAGGTATAATGTTTAAACTATGTTCCTTCTGTAACTTAACTATACTTTTGACTAACTGTACCTGTACTGTACCTGTACTGTACTGTACCTGTACTGTACTTAACCTGTTTTATTTTTTCCTTACATGACTATTACACTACCTTGTTGATATGTTTCACTCACTATTTATCATGACCTGCACTCCAGGTCATTTAGAAGAGGTGAATGCTGCTTCTTCTGACGCATAATTTAATTCACTTTACCTGCACCGGCATCTGCACCATCTAAGTAACCACTGTTTTCCCACATATTAAAATTATTAATAAACGATAGCTGCAAACCGAATTATTACCAAGTGAAATGCCTATAGACTGGGTACATAATTAAATTCTCGGTTATTATTTAATATCTATATTCTGTATATGTACTTCGTTACTAAAACAATATATGTTCCGATTTCAATTCAATATACCTAATAAAATCGGAATGTAATATAATATGTATATATCTGTACCCTAAATAATATAATAAATATTATACGGCAAAATTTTAACCAAACATTAATTGGTTCATTATTAATTATTCTTATTTAAGCAACAACAACTTATCATATTATGATCCTTAAGCACAGGAAAGATTTGTTTATTTATTCGTTTGTCCGTCTCTCTTTCATATCGCAATAAAGCGATTTATGATATATTTTTGGGTGATAGTTTAGAGGCTAGAAAGTGGCAGCCTTTTTTATAGCGCATTAAAAATATTTAAGTCATACAGATACATAGTATTACCTACAATGTTAAGGTTCATAATTATCAATTATTTAAATACCAACTTTCGGGTATAAACCACAGACCACTCTGACAGAATTATAGTCTTAGTGGAGCTTGCTCTGCAACAATACAATATCATACTATACTGTGCCATTGACTTCTATTGAACCGCTTTTAGCTTCACCTGTATGTTCGTATGACTGTATGCAACCGATTCTTTTCGATTCGCTTATGACCTACCCAAACCGTACAGATTTAACTTCAGTGACAATATTACAACAATTTATTGACAATACAATAATGAATATTTAGTAAAGCGTGATTAATAATGTATTACTTTTTTTTATACTTCTTATTGTAACCTCAACACACACGCGGTGTTGTTCATTGTATGGTTATTACATTAATAACACATAGGTATTTAAAATTCAATTAATGTAACGAACCTAAAACGAATCAAAATGTATCATTTTGTTGATGACTTTTTTTTATTTGTTACTTATGATAACATTTGTATTTGTATTACTGACAACTTAATAGCCACTTGAAAAAGAAAAAGATAACTTTTGGATACATATTTTTTTTTAACTGTACAATGTTACCTGTAACATCAGTAATACAAATTTAACTGTAACAATCAATAAAAACTTTGTTACCTATAACAATATAAGTATTTGCATAAATTAATTAACTTGAATTTACAATATTCAATTATGCATTTCGAAATCAATACCACTATACCACCTCAATATTGTAGAGATTAATACTTGGAATTTATATTCTGACTAAGGCACGAATGGTGACCTTTTCGCGATAATACATTTTTTTTTTTGCTTTGACAAGAAATCTTTAACGTATTTCTTAATTGATAATCTTTTATTCAATCTAGTACGATATCCATTATTTTTTCGCAGCGGTGTTAATGCATTAGGTGCGATATTTAATGTTCAAAAGATGAGCTCTTAAAAGATGTATTACGTAAGTACCTACTTTATGAATATGAAATCAGACCAGTCTTACAAACCACCATTAAAACTTGGATCTTATATGAATTACTACGTTGTAAATCTTATTAAATTCTTAATAACTTTTTAAACTTGTAAATAAAATTATTAGTGTATTGACTTTTATAATACAATTCACATTGATGTTTGTGTTGCTGATTTTCTCGTCTATTATAAAATTGGTGTTTTTAAATTAAAAACAGTCGTTATTAATATAGTAATAACTAGATGCACATGGTGTATGTTTTTACCATGGTTCTTACCTTGCATATATGTACCAATAATTGCGGTATGATGTGGTTATGATCCATTTTTTATTTTACATTAAATGTTCGTCTTGAAATTGACCTTTATTATCTATCTAAAAATTTTAAGTGTATATTTGACAGGTTGTTTGTCACTATACACTATCTATCAAAGTAATCTACTATATAAGAATAAGTCGGGTTTTCCTTCCTGACGCTACAACTCCAGAACGCACGAACCGATTTCCACGGCTTTGCACTCGTTGGAAAGGTCTCGGGCTCCGTGAGGTTTATAACAAGGAAAAGGTGTCTCTGGTGCGAAACGGACTTCGCCAGGTTTGCTAGTTATTAACAATTAACGATTCATATTTTATGCCAACTGTCTATTGTCCAACTATTGTCTTTCACGGTATATTATTGTATAAATTACGTAGAAGTCCTTTTCAACGTTCCAACATGTAATGATTAACAGTGTGTTATACCTAACCCCAAACCGGGGTGCTACATTTCCGCTGAGGGAGTAGTGTTATGCTACTGCTACGTTCCGTTTAGAAAGCTTCTACATACCCGCAACGTTCCCGCGCAGGGAATTGTCGCGTCCATGCCACGTTCCGATAAGGAACCTCATACGCTGCCGCTACCGCTACCGCTACCGCCTAAGACCCATCTTCAGTAGTAGTACGACATTGCTACGATTGCCGCTGAGGGAATCCTTCTACGTCTTGCTTGCTTCGGTTCCTTAATTCCTATTGAAGGAATTCAGCGACCAACCCTAAAGACACCCTACCGCCTAGCCTTCGCAACGAGACGCGCACTCCATCTTACGTCCACCTATATCAGTAAGAGCCCTACCGGAGGGTTTGGACCTAGGCACACCACGACCCTTATTGTTACTGATATTTGTATTTTATTTTATTAATTAACTAAATTAATTGTCGACTGTATGGTGAGTAGTTCTTATTATTATTTTTTTTGTTTCCACTTCACCTACAACGTCATATATACAATAAAAATGAATAGCCAAATATGTTGCCAAGTGTAAAACTTAAACCTCGGCGCGCGGCGCGTATCGGTTTAACCAATCCGGATAATATTCATATTCCAATTCGTTTAACGAACCGATAAAGGGCGAAAGAGCATAACAACGTCTGCCAGGTGGCTAGTTTGAAATAATGAATATTGAGACTACTCTGTATGTCACTGTATGTCTCTCATTCCATTTATTTTTGTTTTCGAATATTCATTGTTTTATTACCTTGCTCCGTTTATGATTATTATACAATCACTTAACCTGTCTAACTTTATAGTTGTCGGTTAAAATATGTGCAATACCTACCGCAGATATTTTAGGCATTGTTATCATTATGATTATTCTTTCGTTGTTTAACAAAATCTGCTATGAAATTACGAAAATATTAAGTCACCTTTAGATATTATGAATAATAAAAACTACCTACTGTAAATATTTTAGCATTTATTATTTATACTCTTAAAATTGTGTTATTCCATTTTTAATTTGGATAACAATACTAACCGTAAGTATTTTCGAAGATACAATCCATCTTAGAAGAAACACTATGAAATGATGACTAACTATCACATCTTTTTTAAAATCGCGTATGTAAGTGCATGAATTCGCAATATGGGCATCACCCAAAATATAAACATTTTATACGAGCATCACCCGTATCACATCACTAAAGGCATCACCTGTATTGTAATTATATTACGACTACCAGGCATCTCTGGTATAAAATTACAAAGTACATACGGGCGTCACCCGATTTATGTTTTTGGCACTACCAGGCATCATCATCTGGTATAACATTACAAAATACACACGGGCGTCACCCGATTTTTCATGACCACCAGGCGTTATCTGGTAACACAGTACAAAGTATACACGGACATCACCCGTTTTTTTCCTGTATTACCAAGCATCATCTGGTAACACATTTCAAAGTACGTACACGGACGTTACCCTTTTTTTTTGTCAGGCTTCATTTTGTAAAATTATAGCTTAACAACAACAACTTTAGAAATCCCTTGTCGTGGTCCACATGACCATCGAAACACATACATCAGAACTTCCATAATGTTACTATATTAGCCTGTCCAGGAAACTTACGTTCCTTGCATGATAACCATTAATTACTTCTTTATGCAATAATGAATAATCTTAAATAATACTCATGCAACTTCACATCGAGTAATTAAAATAAGATATAAGTGGGTATTTGGTATAATTATATTTTTTTGTAACCAGACAAATCTATTCTGAGCTGATCGGGAATCGAACCTTCTTAGCTCATTTAATCATGTTTAACCAATCCTCTAAGCAGGTTTTTACATATCAGTATTAATAAATTTATACGTAATCAAATGTCCCAAAATAATAATCTACAGCCTCGACTAAACAAAATATCACATAAATTAGTCTCGCTTAACGCAGTTACAGTCCTATGAATGACTACGTGAGTACATACTGGACGACGCTAGCAGCTGTATACCCGTACGCTGTACAGTGTATTGTACAGTGTATACAGGCACCATACGCTCGAGCAATAAAGACAGCCCGCGTATGCATTGGTATCAGTGTAGTTATGTATATGAGAAACAATTTACAACACCTACTTTATCCTTCTGGCTACAATGACTCTATTATACTAGTAGACGCGGCATACGCCAACATCATTGCACTAAAAAAACAGCGTAATTAATACATACCTACTTACTAACGCATTATCACCAATACAGTTGTTCTCTCTTTCACTCTCACGCACGAGACATAATACATGTCTCACTCATGTACTTCGTAATAACAACTGCCGATTAAAATATAAAAAGAACGTCCAGCCACGACGCTGAATGGTGCGTGACTAAGTGAAACTCGGGCACTTAGCCGAGTTTTTTCTTGCCAAAATAGAGAGCGGGTAACGTATCTAGCTTTTTTTTATATATCATAGTCTGGCTACAATTATTTAAGAGGTTTTGCTTAATCTTTATGTAAACGAAACCTTCGTTTTCTACGGCGCGGAGGCACGCACATGTTATTTATTTACTTTGTGCGGGTATTTTTTATGTAAGCGGCACAAAATATCATAATGAAAATAAGTATGTGTGTATACCTATTATTATTAACTTTAATATTCCCTTCGATGGAACTCGACTGTGGATATAATTAGTTCAATAGTTATCACAGCACACCTATTTCCTCCCTTTTTTTTTTGTTTTGTAATTTTTAAAATTACTTACATTTATTCCCGATTTACCTCGTCGCCAAAAATGTAGTGTATGTCCTTCCCTATTATCGGCTCTTAGACGCACACGACCTCTCACTCCGACCGCCTGCAGCCAACTGAGCTGTGTGAGCGGTGTCACCGTTGCACGTGCGCAAGAGATGATATAATACTTCCCTCTCTTTCACTCACATACACTACAACAACTATATCATTTGATATTTTGAAAATGTACTCCACATTTTCATACCGTCAGAGTCATTTTGCAGATTAAGTATAGCAGTGCAGCACTGAACACTGTCTATTAGGTGGCTGGTGCTGCTGACCGGGCCTTCAGTTCCGCTTTCCAGAATACCTTCACCCTTCTAGGTGCTACTACTACTGAAATAGCGGTACTCTATCGCGTCGTTCAGGTCTCTAACTGACAGGATTTCTCATATTATCGTAACAACCTCGCTCGTTCTAATGCTGGGGCCACACTAACAGGAAATGCCATTAATTAACGCGATAATGGACGTTAACTTTAGGTGTAGCCAGTATTATTTAACAACGGCATTAACATTGCCGTTTGGCGAGGCGATAGCTTTATCGCGAGAATTAACGCAATGAAGCGGTCACACTACGTCCATCTTGCTAGAATTTTAGTAAAATTAACGCCGTTTTTATCGCCAACAATCGGCATTCACGTTGACCGTTCAAGTGTAGCCACCCACTTAACGCCTTAAAAATTATCGGAATAATTATCGCGATAAAGGGCATTAGACGTTAGACGTTAGTGTGGCCCCAGCATTACGAGAACAAATTATCGCCAAGGAATTCTGCTGCAGGATAATGGCAAGAGAGATTATAAGCTTAACTATGCATTATTATGCTCAGGAATATGGTGGATTTTGAATACTATCGTCGTCTGAAAGTATCTCCTTTCGATTAACTTCATTAAGGATGCAGATCTGATCCCATCTTTGTTCCGTAGGAATGCTACGACAGTCTAAACGTTACACTGGACAAAGAAAATTGCCCTAAATATAGTCGGTTGTTCCAACATCCGTAATATGGCTAGCCTACCTTGCTAGCCCTTGATTGTAACTGCTACCAATGCAGGCATTGCTCTCGTGTTGTCCACAGTTGTGCGAGTGCAAAAATGAAGAACAGAGCTCGTGGGGAGCTATGTCCAATGAATCTGTGTTAAGATTATGACAGTATAGGACAGTTAGCTGTGGATGCGAAGACAGGACATTACTTTATTCATCCGTAAACACGAGAGGCAGCCACGGACAGCGATATAGCAAGAACTAAACTAGCAAAGTTTAGTTCGCTTACCAGACTTATATTTTAAAAGCCGTATAGTCTGTACCTACTACATTTCATTTATTGCCCCCCCCCCCCTCAAAGCAAAGAAATGAACAGTCATTTGGTTTCTCGTTAGGGTAGGGGTTCCAAGTAGGGTAGACTGGGTACGATTGAAACAAAGGACGGTTGAAACAACACGAATATCTCGCAAACCGTTGGTGGGGGGGTTAGGGGTCCAAGTGGAAAATGAAGCACACAACTGTTCTAAGCACGAACCACAATGTTGCGTCGATCTCCGCGCGCTTCAGATGACTTTATAAGACCCTATTGTGTTTTTATGACCAAAAGTAAGTATTTTTGCTTGGAGATTTTTAAAATTATTGGCGTTTCTATTTAAGTGACAGTATTAAGTGTGCGTTTTTGTTTGAAGTGAATCTTGTGGAATATGACATTGTGAATAGTTTTTGTGTATCATTATTGTTACAATTACTATAACTGTATTTTACCTAAAGTAGGAGTTGGGGACGGTTGAAACATTTTTTTTGGGTACGGTTGAAACATTGTTTTAATTATTTTTTGTTTTTTTAGATGCCGATAGTACGTGTAAGAGAGATTTCGGGAAGACAAATAGACTTATCGAAGTACAAAGACGCATATGAGGAGGTGAAAACCGGAAAATGATTGCGATAAGTAGCAGAGAAGCACGATTATTCACTTCTAAGGTAAATTCGAATGCAAGATGACTCTAGCGAGCAAGAAAATAAAAAAATGGGATATAATAGAGGCTATAACAATAGAAGGTATAATAATAGAGGGCGAAAAATCAGGAAGTGTACTATTTACACTGACATACCAGATAAGGAAGAGATAAGAAAAGAGCAAGAATTAATATTGATACGAATAAGAGCTAAGCAAGTGAAGAAGCGATTGGATAGAGGAAAATGGAAGAAATTTGATGAAGGAAAATGTAAAAGGAACACCATAAAGCAAAAAAGAAAATGTACAAGAGGAGATATCATCAGAAGATGAGGAGTAGGTACTTCTATCTTGTTTGTATGTCACCATATTGAGAGAGCAGATCTTATTGTAAAAGAGTTACTTAATTATTGTTAGATTTAAAATAAAAAATCAATAAAACATATTTTAATACTATATTTTGTATTATTCGCATATTTTCCAACTGACCCCAATCACTGTTTCAACCGCTCCTGGTATGGGGACGGTTGAAACAAATCGGATTTATTTTTTTAATTTGATCTACTGTTTAAAATAATACATCTGGAACTAAAACCACAGTGCCTATTAGTAGACAGATACATGCTCTTTAATTTAACATATTTTTTTCATCGCTCGGGTTATAAAAAGCAAAGTTATGGTCGTTATACGTGAAATTGTTTCAACCGTACCCAGTCTACCCTAATATCTAATAATAAGAGGCTTTTGTTTGGATAGATTGACTTTCCGTTATTTATCCTCTATCCTATGTAACTCAACAGTCAGTATTCTCAGTATTCGTTGAGTACTTAAACGTTTTACGTAAATAGTTGTATATAACTTTATTATACAATATAATAATCCTGGTGGGATGACAAGAAACTTGTCTAACAAACGATTATCCTAATCCCTCAGCGATTTATTGTTTGAGCCCTGAAGAAAAAAACCTCATGGGTGCAATAATGAGGTCAAATGGGTTGAAAAACGAGTCAAATAAATTGCCTACAAGACCGGGCAACTAAAATAGGCCTATGAGAGGTCAAATATACGTAATCAATCGTTTGAAATTTGAAATTTGATTTTGAATCAATCGTCATTTGTTACATTCAATCGCTTTGCGATTAAAAAATCTCTTCCGATGTTTTTATATGAAAATTGGTCGGCTAGTGCCATTGAATGACGATACCAAACATACCGTTGACGCAAGGCTTGGTGACAATCCTCGAAACCACCGCCACAAATCATCTGCGAGATGATATTTGATCCGACTCGCCTTCCTTTGTTGTGAATAGGCTTTACATTGGTAAATACGATTTGGTGGTTTCCTGATTCCTGAAGCGTAAACTTTTAGGATACGAAGTATCAATTTCATGCGCCCATTATTTGACGTCTCTAACCTTTATTGTATTTATTAGGTCATATTACTATACTGCCCACTGTGAAGAAGATTTCAAAACCTTTTTCTACCTACCTTAGAAGAGTGAAGATCCGATACGGTCATATCCAAAACTTCTTTCGTGGGTCCTCGTTGACGAAAGCAAATATCTATGATCATTTTAATGATCAATCCTTTGTATATTTGCACCAATCGCCATCAAAGCCCCGCGAGGGCTGATATATATTTGCACCATGTCTCCGTGAGGTACTGTTGTAGTCAAAACCCCGCGAGGGCTGATATATATTTGCACCATTTCTCCGTGAGGGACGGTTGTAATCAAAGCCCCGCGAGGGCTGATATATATTTGCACAATCTTTTCCGTGAGGGACGGTTGTAATCAAAGCCCCGCGAGGGCCGATATATATTTGCACCATTTCCCTGCGAGCGACAGCTGCGCGAGGGATGTTTGTAACTAGAAATAAGTAGGGCCTGCCAAAAAATGCTTAAGAGACACCCTGCGAGGGTGGATTTGACCTGGCTAACCCCTGCGAGGAGTAGTGGCCACATTTATGTATTCTGCTTCGAGCAAGAATACACCTTAGTGCTAATATAAAATTAGCAGTAAATAATCATTTAAATAATATAGCAATTAACAAGGTCCTTTAACTTATTTTCCAATGTTAGCGACAACTGTCCAGGATGAATTAATAAGAATTGATTTGACAATGGTAATTAATTATTATGTTTATATAAAAAAGAACTAACTATTTAATAAATTCATAATTCAAATCAATTCACTAAATTTTAAAATGAACTTCGATTCATATTTATTTTTGTTCATGCAATCGATGTAACATTTAGTTGCTTTATATCCGTTTTAACATTCCTTACGAACGCAACCATACCGTCGTAGGACGTTATATTTAATTGCACAAAATAATCTCCACTCACCCGCAATTTTTTACTTTTTGTCAAGGTGTACAAGTTTATAATATTATTCTAAAACGTTAGAAGTGAATTGTAAATCCTTTGAAATAAATGTATCTAAATCTAATTTATATTAAGGTATCTCGATAATTATTATACGATAACCCTTTCAGCACAAGTTCAGTAAACCAAAGAATTGAATTGTAAAATTTTAGTACTTACTCGTTTAAACAAAAAAGTTGCATCATTTGAAACATAGGAAACGTAATTTTCAATCAAATTAGCCGTGTGTAATATGTCTATTTTCACATAAAAACGGATCAGAATAATACTCATAAAAAGGACACGTATAGACTACGGATAGTTTTGAATGTGTGGTACATTCATGGTACGTATCTACTATACATGAGCGAATTCCATCATTATTCAGTTGAGCGGTAACTCCCGTACGATTTATAAAATAATATCACAACATGTTCTGACATGTCGTGACTTCTTGGAGCTGACTCATCTCGTTCGATAATTTTTAGTAATAAACTATTATAGGAATTCCGAACCGTTCCTAGCGATAACGACAATGTAATAAAGTCGTAGCAATGGATCGTATGCCTGTAAAGCTTTGAGTTGGCTCATATCCATACTAAGTAGGTATTAATTGTAATTTTTCCAAGAAAAATTCACTTGTAACCTTGTAATAAAAACACATTATTAAAAATGAAATAAATAATTAAAAATATCTATATACAAGAGAGGGTATTTGATATATCTAGTAATATCAAATAATCACAAAAGTAAAATTAACGATTCGAGTAAAGCCGAACGGTAACACCGTTAAAATAGCTTTACTCACAGTATTAAAAATTCAAATATTAATTAGTACATATTGCATAATGAAATATTTCAAAAGAAAAGTTACTATTTCAAGTAAAATGTAACGGTTGTATCGTTAATTTTAAATATCTTTATTCATGCTATTAAGTATTTAAGTATATTGAAAAATAAACTATTGCTGAAGGATTCATTAAAAACCTCAGCATTTTAAATAAAGTCCAACGATTATACCGTTGACTTTAAATTAGAATAGAAGTAAAAATAACTCACTGTACCGATCCGACGGGATACACTTTTTAACACTTTTAGCACTTGCTTTAAGCAATACTTAATACTTAATAGCACCAAGGTTGTAGTCTTGTAGACAACCTTCTCGCGGCGGAAGCTAGACGCCAATGAAAAAACATCCAGCGCCCGCACATTATCGTGCGCCCCGCCACCTGGTGGAGAGGTGTGCGAGAGAGATAGCATATATACAACGGAAAGAGAGGGAAGAATAGGCGGAAAAAGCTAGGTACCTTCTCAATGAAGTAAGCTTCAAATTACGGTCAAGTGTTTAATATTGCCATTACATAAATCTACCCCCGAGTTAAGGAAATATCCGACATCTCGTCCGAATTTCGCCACGCGCCAAAAGTACCGTAGTAGATAACTATTTAGTGATCTGTGGTGTAATCCCTATGGGCGTATTCAGAAAGAAAGCTTGAAACTTATAAGCGCTTATCGGCGCTTGTCATGTTCATATATTTTCCTGCGCGGGCTACCAGCGCTGACAAGCGCCGATAAGCGCTTATAAGCGCTTATAAGTTTCAAGCTTTCTTTCTGAATACGCCCTATCTGAATATAATTACCTATTACTGTTTCTAATAAAATTATTATCATTACGGACAAGTGCCTAGAACAGTTTTCTCTTAGTAGTTCTCCTCCGGAATCGAAGCAAAGACTAGGTTACAAAATTACGTACCTACGCGACGTTACGTAAAATCAAGTACATGTTACTTATTATGAAAATTGGATTGAATGGAATGGGGTTGTAGGAAAAGATAGGTAAATAAAAGACGACTGCAAGATAATTTATTTATTGTATTTAAGAATACATAAGCCATATACATAGAATCAAAACACATATTATAAGAATATCGTAGATAGGTTTCTATCAATTATAATCATCTGACGTAAGTTAAAATATTCTTAAGTATTCTACGATATTAATTGAAGAATAGCTTAGGTCTAGATATAATGATAGGTTAAGGTATTAGTTTTTTTAAGTCTGCATAGATTCGCTATAGTGGTACTTTCTCAATGACGTGTGATTAATCAACCTCACCCAAAAGAAGAATAATTACTGTGTGGGTACCAATATTGTATATTCAGTATATTATTACTCGGTGTGAATAATAATTGAGACATTGGTATGAACACAAAAACAATATTATTTTTCATTATGCAATGATTTTTAATGGATTTATGAATTGCATCCATTGGTACATAAACCCAGCCTTTACCAAGATACAATTGATGTTAATTGTTAACCAACCTTACCTAGATCTTCTCCACTTATTTATTCGTTGTCTACTAGCCCGCATTTCAAAAATACCATAGATTATAGAATAAGAAATGTAGACACTATGCTATAACATTTGATATATTATATTTACGAAATCACATTTTGATATGTAACCGATTTTGAGCACCGCTCAATGATATGTATCGTTTCGATAAGGGCACAAATAATAACCTACAATACCTACAAATATTCTATATATTTCATTAGTATTCGCTACAGATTATCTATTATATAAACTACATCTAAATTACAATGATATGTTGTAAATGGTCCTACTCTGGATTTTCAAAAGCCAGATATAAAGCGCATGCATTCTATACTTTTTTAAAGATTTTTTTTTTCAAATGAAACATAATTTTTAAACGAAACGATTATTAGCTTTATATCTCGCTTAGAATGGACATCTTACATATTATGGAGTCGCCTCTGACATTGGCTTTGCACGAAGGTTTAGAAAGATGTTTAGGGCGACGTTAACATATTACAATTTAATTTATAAGTATGTACAGGATCATGAATATGTGCGAAAATGTGTCCGAAATTCCTTCCCTATAAATTACATTTCAATGTTTTTCGAAAGCTTGCTATTTATCTCTTTTTACATTTTCCCCAACATACACGATTGGCACATTTTCATGATTACGACGCGAGAAGTTGCCTGTACGTTTAAATAAAAAAATATAATAGAAAGCGCTTCAGGTTACATAGTCATAGACAAAAAAAAAAAGAAGAAATTGGCGCGAAAATTAAAAAAGTATCATGGAATCATTCCATTCGGCTCGAGTCTGTGGCCGGTCAGAAATCGTAACCGGATGGAATGAGTGCGCGAAGAAATTTAATTTCTCTTATACTTCATAGATTCATAGGGAAGGTAGCTGTAGAAAGATGAGCTGATGGGACCGTATTGGACGACGTGATAGTAGTCAGAGGCTGACTCCGGTGCCACTCAGTCTAGGAAGCCGGTGTTCACAAGTTTCTCGAGGAAGAATTTGACGTCCCCGAGCTCGCTGTCCTTGATACCCAGGGATTTCAACATGCCAAGGTCGCCATTTTCTACAGCCATGAATACGGAGCGTAGATGCTCGAGGTCAGATCTCATCAAGTGTAAGGCAGCACCGAAATCTTCAATCGTTTGAGACTCTGTAATTATAAAAATAATATCATAAAAATTTGTTTTAATAATAGGTAACAAATACTTTGCTAAAATGAAAATCATGAAATAACACAAATAGGTATAATATTTTCGGTAATGGATACTTGGTTATTTTCTTAATAGATATCTTTAGAAAACAAGTTTCAATTATCTGCCTATAACTAGGGCATGTAATATCGGAATAGTTTTGAATTCCGATATTGATTTCCGATATTGAGCTCAATATCGGAATTCCGATATTGATATCGGAATTGGACATATATGTTAAAAAGGTGGATTTTATTAATTAAAAACCTATTATAATCATATAATCTTTTATTTGGTATGAAAATAGTTATTTTACTGCTAAACAACTTAATTTAACTGACTCAAAATAAACATGTTTTAAGCAATACAATTTCAAAAATATAAAAACTTATATATATAACTGTTTAATTTATTACACGACTACTTTTACTGCTAAAATACAAATTTAATTACAACAACATTAAAAGGTAGTGTTACCTAGTAATAACCCAAAAGATATAAGTGACCTATTTGGCAAGTATTTCTTCTCTGTCTTCAAACCTACACAACACATGGACTACAAATATATGGCTTTACCTATAATGCATCCAACGTAACTTCTGTGCTCAGTACATTCTCAATATCATACAATTTAAATAGCACTACTGGCCCTGGACCCGATCAAAGGGCCATGTCCAGACAATGTCCCGCCCATATTTCTTTCCCGTTGTGCAGACGTGCTGTCTGTTCCCCTGTCACTAATTTTTAATACTTCCCTAAATAATGGTTTGTTTCCATCAGTTTGAAAACAAGCTCGAATTGTTCCCATTTTTAAGAGTGGCAATCGTGAGCTCATTTCAAATTATCGCCCAATCTCCATTCTTTCTACCTTGTCAAAGGTTTTTGAATCAATGGTTTATGATGTACTCTACAAGCATCTCTATAGTCTTCTTTCTGAATTCCAACATGGTTTCGTGGCTAAAAAGTCCACAAATACAAATCTTATCTCATATGTAAGTTACCTAATTGAGGCAGTTGATTAGGGTTACCAAGTCGACGCAATTTATACCGATTTCTCATAGGCCTTTGACAAGGTCGCCAGAAAACACACACAGAGTTAAGAGGTGTTTACCACTTAACTTTACAGTTCATGAAAGTGACTGATGCACACAGCAGGTAAGACGCTTTGTTTCTCTGTGCGAGCGAATAAGCAAGTAAGTTATACGCTGTGAAAGAGTGAGATAGGCATACTGAAATGCGTCATTTCAATCACCACTATACCTATTTCTTTTTTTAAATTTGCCTAATTATTTAAATTGCCGCAAATTTTAACCTCAACTTAATGATTTAGCACTGAATAAAAAAAATCTTAATTCCGATATAACGATATTGGATCACTCAGTATCGGAATTGTAATATCGTAATTTTCATTCCGAGATTCCGATATTGCGAGATTCCGAAATTCCGATATTCATGCCCTACCTATAACCCTATAATCTATCTACTTCATGTCACTGAACATATTATTTTTATATATTTAATGAGTAATAACTTACCAGACAAAGCAATAGCAACCTTCTCAACGCCTCCCAACGGTTCCAAGGCATCTCTCGCTTTGTTGCCGAAGAGCTTCTCCAAATAATTCGGGCCATGCGACGCAAGCAGTGACTGGAGGAAAGACGCAGTTTCCTCTACTGGTGGCCGCTTAGCTGAAAAAAAAAACGTTATTATGAATAATATTAAATATACGTTTTTAAATTATATATCAGTAAATATATAATTTAAAAACTTCTAACTATTCATACTTATGCAAACTTTCTAATTTATGTACCTAATATATGCATAGAAAATAGAAATCGAAATAACAAAACACAATATATGTTTAGGTATCTTCGAATAACAACGAAATAAATAATTGTTATGCAATTTTTTATGATGCTATAAAAAACCATTATAAAATGCTTATTTGAACTAAAGTGTCGGTAAACTTTAACAGTAACTATTATTTTAATGAATAAAGACGTAGTTACTTAACTAGTAAGATTTATAACTCCTAAGTTAGTTAAGTCCTAACCCTTTAACTTAAAGATGATATTCGCAACATTAAATAAATCATACTCCATATATAAATCTACCCAAAACTTTGTAATAGCAGCATGTTTACGACCCATATTCATTTAGTAATTAATGCAAAATGTGTTCCCCAAATTACATAGTCCACTTTGGTCTCGTTACGCAAATGAAGGATAATTTCAACAACTAAATGTTGCATAGAATGGAACGTTTTGGCAAATTGTAAATTTTGGGAATGTAGGTCATTTGAGTGCTGATAAATCTGTTCCCTCGGGTAAACAGGCCAAAGGTAATAAATTAAATTGATCAATAATATCAGTCTCTGGTGAATATTTTCTGTTTAAATTTATTATGGTGGCATGTTTGGGAATTCAATTACGACCTATATTTTTTAAATTATCTAGCTGACGTAACGTTGTTCTGCAGGGACACCCTTTTCACATCCTACTATCCTTATGGCTTATAATATTATAAATGCGAAAGTTTGTGAGGATGTGTGTGTGTGTGTGTGTTTGTTACTCTTTCACGCAAATACTACTGAACCGATTACAATGAAATTTAGCACACATATAGAGGGTAACTTGGATTAACACATAGAATAGGTTTCATCCCGGAAATCCCACGGGAACGGGAACTATGCGGGTTTTTCTTTCAAAACGCGGGCGGAAAGGTAGTAAAAAATAATTTACAAACTATACTATACTCCATCTATACTTCGTAGTCACAGTTTATATCGTAATGTAATACCAATTAATCATAAATCAGAGATATCAAGCTTTTGTGAGGAAAAAAGTCTAATCATATCTAATATTATAATTTATAAGCAAAAATGATTCGCAGAAAAGGTAATTAATGATCAGGCAAAAATCACTAATATCATTCTGATTAATGAATAGACCTTGAGCTATTTTACCCAGATTCCAATTTATTTAATATTTGAGTAACTAACTAATAACAATTATCTGATAAATAACAGTTACTTATAAGATACTAGCGGTCCGCCCCGGCTTCGCCCGTGGTACCTTCATGTTTAAACTATCCTATCTCTCAAGTTGGATCGAACTGCATATGGTGTGCGAATTTTATTATAATCGGTTAAGTGGTTTAGGAGTCCATTGAGGACAAACATTGTGACACGAGATTTATATATAATAAGATTTAGATTGCGATTCTACTTGATCGCAATAAATAACATAAATTACATATTATAATGTAGGTTTATCAAAGCTGTTTCAAAGATTTCATAAATAAATTACTTTAATATAACTATTGTACCGTTTGTACACATTATTTCCTATTAGCTGTACTTTGTGTGTCTCTATTTCTTTTGTGTGTGCAATAAATAATTAAATAAATAAATAAATAAATATGTAGACATATTTCTCTTATAATTACTTATAAGCTCTGTACTATAAACATTCAGTACATTTATTATTCAAAGGCAAATGGAAAGTTATATACGAATAAGGCTTTCGTGTAGCTATTTATATTGAGGTAGTTACTACATAGTTAGGTACCTACTTGATGTTTGTCGAAATAACAAATCATAGTATTTGTTGAAATGTTACTGTAAATAATTTCATGTTTTGTTAAATGAAACTTAACAAAAATATTAAAAACGAAATTCTTTACGAAAGTTTCCTACTAATGTTAAGTTATAAACATAAAAGTTTGTGATGATGGGTGGAAATATTGTTTTTAGCGTGAGGAATAAATATTACCTACGATAAAATTATATATGTAATATTAGTGGTCCGCCCCGACTTCGCCCGTGGTACATATTTAGTATCCTATGTCCTTCTCCTGGCTCTAAACTACCTCCCTGCCAATTTTCAGCTAAATCGGTTCAGCCGTTCTTGAGTTATAAGTGGAGTAAGTAACACGACTTTCTTTTATATACCTATATAGATTATCGTAGTAATTTATAGGTATTGTAAGGTTATACCTGCAAGTCATGTAGTACATGCATTTTATTGCATTTTGATTATATAATTTATAATGTATAATAAAATAATTTTTGGTTTGTTGAAATTGTGTTCACTGGGTTAAGACCTGTCGAAATTTTTTAATGCTTACAAAAAACTAAGTAACATAGCTAAAAGGCGTGCAGTCAGTATTCTGTATTATAATGTATAATCAGGTTAAAAATATTTAATATACCTGCAGTGCAAAGCTTGGAGTCCTCATCGTACCCGTCGATGCAATCTGGCGCGCCATCGCACAAATATTGGATGGAAATGCAGTTGCCATCCACGGGACACTTGAACGGCTCGTATGGATGGCAGTATTCTGAAATGAAACAATCAGTGCCGTCTTTAAGGCAGGGCCCGCAGGGCCCTGGCCCGAGGCCCCGAGGTAGGCAGGGGCCCCACAATTCTGAAAATTTTCGATATACAACAACAAATTTTATAACATAATAAGAAAAATATCAAATCACACACTTGGTAAAATAGAAACAAGATTTAGAAAATTTGTTTAAAAATTTATTTTTGCACTAAAATAACAGTAATTATATACAGTCAAAGTTCCTTATTCGCGCTTCCTTCATTCGCGGTTTCACTATTCGCGGATGGAAAAAATGCGACCTAATTTCTATATTCGCGGCCCAAAATTCTTTATTCGCGGATCGAATCGGTACATCGGTACTTACATATATGTATTTACCTAAATAAAAATCAATCGTTATCCATAGTAAACGCCTGAACTACAACTACGAATTTATAATATCGACTAAAAAACGAGTAAAAAGTGCCAAGCCATTGCCTAAACCTGAAGATAATACCTAATTAAATGGTAATTAATAAATATGTATGGTCAAAAATTTAAATAAAACTGATTTCTTTATGTATTTGCTTCCTTATTTCGTCACCTAGGAACGTATCCCCTATAACCCCATACAAATTACCATTCCATATTCACGGTTTCTCTATTCGCGGCACATTTACGGAACCTATTGCCCGCGAATAAAGAACTTTTACTGTATACAGCTTAAAAAACTTTCATTCCTTACATAGGCCCCAGCCAGTACCTTGGCCCATAGCCTCGTTGATCCTAAAGACGGCACTGGAAACAATGAATAATGTTATACTATATTTTATTGCTTCCTGAGCAGTATCAATAAATAAAAATAAGGCAATTTATTGATCTGAACTTCAACACATATGTTATTAAATATAATAGATATCATAGATATTAAATCCAGATAGTAATTAATATTTAACCTAGCCCTCATATTTATAAAATGAGACATCTATATTGTCAAGGATTTAATGTTTGGTATGATGATAAAAATATAATAAACATGCTATTATTAAGGATGTTAAATCTAAGTTTACCTGCCTACGTCTAATTTTTGTTTTACCTGCTATTGCAATTGCAAATGCAAAAATTCTCTTAACACGTGCATCATAGGACGTAGACCTTTACTTAATTCAGAGAAGTACATCTCTCAAAGATAATATTCGAAAGAAAAATAAGTTCCGAGAAACGACTTAATTAACATTCATTGATATTAAACATACTAGAGTCCCGTACTAAGTAAAAGCTTTGAAACAACTATGACAATTTCAGTCAAAACGACCGCGCCTAAAGTACCGTAAAGATCACGATATTACAAACGTATTTCTTAGAAAAACTGGACGCAACAAAAACTGTAATGAATTGTCATTACGAGGAAGGGAAATTGGTTAAACGAACCGCAGCAGGAGAAGAGAAAATATATAAGTACAAACCAAATAAAATAAGAATTCACTACGAGAAGGCTAATGGAACTTGCAAATGAAGTGAGTCCACAGTTCTTGTTTCAATGAAAATATTGTGAGGAAAATGTTGCTTTATAAAAGAATATTTTATTGAAATGAGGTTGGTCGCAATATTGATAAAAGGAACATTCCTCTGGTATAAAAGAAATCAAACTTATCGTAATCCCGCGGGCGATGCCAGAAAAGGATTTTCTTCGAAAAACTATTGGCAGCTCATCGAAACTATTCTTAATCCAGGTCTAAGGGTCGACATCAATATTTTATATCGCTATTGGTATCAAGGAAACTGTATCAAGTTTATTTTGTATTTTTAATTTATTGAAAAGTTGTGGGAGTATACTGCTAGTTTGGATGTTATAATAATTATCTTCATGCGTTTTTTTTTTAAATTGTTCGATTTCTTTCTAATCCAATTTATTTTACATAGTTAAAGGTTTTAAATATTTTTTATCTTACCAAGATTAAAAATTTAATTTTGTACCTACAGGCATGATATTTTATTGAATTATCAAGTAATGTTATTTTTTTAAATCAATATATAGAGATCACTATGAGATAGGTACAAAATGTACCTATAGGTAAACATAGAACAAAAAGTACCACCTGTTCACCATTTATTCAAATAAATGGAAGGAATTAAAACGTTCATTTCAAAAGGTCATTTAAATGGAAGATGAATAAAATAAAATCGAAATGCCGAATTGAAAAAGTTGAACAAGTTTTATACCGTAATAATTTATTCCTTTGAAAAACTCCAAGCGAGCGCACTATGAATTTTCGTTCATAAAAAATGTATTATTTAGTTAATACAGATTTTACTAAATATGTAATATTAACAGAAACTTGTTCACAAATTGTATAAACTTGAAGACATTGTTGAGAGGGGATAAGTTAGAAACTGTAACATATTTACCAAGTTAAATTACTTTAAAATTTAATATAGAAGTTGTATTGTGACGTATTTACATAATTAGGCATTTTGTAAGATATATTATTCCAAAGATTTGTGTTTTTCTCTACAATTACCTTAGATATTTCAACGAAAACCTACAATCTTTTTAATAGTAAATTTTATAAAAATAACCATATAACCAACCTAAAAATTATAACAAGATTGGTCTGTCCAATCTCCGTTCAATTAACACAGGGATACATATCGTTTTTGTTTCTATTAATAATGTAAGTCACCCATTTTCGTATTTGAATAAACAAAAATATAAGAAGTCTGTAGTATTTAAAGTAGAATAAAATAGAAACTAAAAGTGAACCTTCGGAATTTATTACTTCTACATAACTTTCATTAAACCAACTTTTCTTTACAAGAAAAAAATAATAGAACAACGTCTTAACTCTCGTCGCCTGATTTATAACTATTCGCTAGCGAATGAACTTTCAAAGTTTAAAGTTCCCAGGAGCAATTAATTTCAGTTGCGACGTTGACTCAACAATTTAAAGTTTGTTTTTTAATTTTATCGCAAGTATATTTCAGCAGAGTATTGTTACAGCGCGCAGCGGTGCAATAAAATGTCCACATTATATATGAATTTTCTTTGTGTTTTCATTTCATATATTTCGGTTTGTTATGAAAGGGTAAATAATTATGTACTTACATACTTGTGTATTGTGTCGCAAATCAAGTCTCTATGTCTCTATATATATGAAACATAGAGACAGCCGAAGCTTTACAGGTAGGTAAAGCTTTGGCTTTATACAAGTCACTACTTTATCTTATTTTACTTGTTGTAGGTACACGTAATTTTCTCTGCTTCAAATCATAAAAAATATATGCAGTATTTCCTTTGTGAACATAAGCAACAATTAAGTTTCTCTCATTCCTTCAAATTCAAATTCAAATTTCATTTATTTACAAGAATGTAGTTACAAAAAAGGTGTTATTACAATGTTAACGCGCTAATACATTCTACCCACTTTCTGGGTGTTCTCTAGCAAAACGAAAACATTAAACCGTTTCAATAATAGTCAAAATTCAAATAATTTGAAAATGAAAACGTTTATTAATTAGCAGTTCTTTGAAATATTAATTAAATTTCAAATCAGCACATTGTTTACAGCGAGATACATTTTCTGTTAATTTGATTCATAGCTCGTAATTGAGTATGACGTAAGCAAGGCCGCCATTATGAAAATAAAGCTCGCTTTTCACAGTCCTATTTTGTATTTTTATTATTAATTTCTCATTAATATTGTAACTGAAGTCTGTAAATATGAATATTCATATGATGCATTAGTTTTTGGTTTAAAGATTTTGTATTCTCAACAAGAAATTATAAGTTCACTTACATAGAACTTACATTAAAAATGCATAAAATTAATTTAAAATTTTGATATTTTCCGCATTGAAAACAAGGCTTGTCTGAACTAGAATGAAATAGCGAAAGGATGTATTGATTTATGATTAAATTATGATAATTTTTGGTTGTAGTGATCACGGAGATAATTTAATACAATTAAAAAATCATAGTAATATTAACTAAATTGTATAAAGTAATCTCTAGATTTGATAAGAGTAATGTAGTGTAACAAAAAGCTCAATATTCGTGACTGAGTAACATTTGTTCTTGTTAGGATCGATACGAACATAACAAAATAGGTATCATAGAAATGTTTGGATAATATACAAAAGCATGTAGATACACTATTATTTTAATTAATAAACCTAGTCTTATAGTAACATTGTCGAAATTGACTAGATTTTACATGAAAGTGTACAACGACCTTAAAATTTAATCAAAATTCATCGCCTTACGCTATTCACACATCACTAAAACATAATTCAGACAGTGTATGAGAGAGCATTTCAAAACCAATTTCGTCTCTACGACTCGTGTATGCATAACAAACAGTTAATTATGATAAAATACTTAATACGTCATTCAAATGTTGAAAATGTTATTATTGATAATGAAATTATCTACTTATACTTTAGATGCATTATGTATTTATACCACAATAGACAATTAGGAATATATTTTTTGATAATATAAGTATTATATTTTTAGTAGGCTATTCCAACTTTGAAATCTATGTCCAAATCTTTTCCATAACATACATATTCATGTTAATAGGAATAGAATAAAACCAATACTTAACGAGAAACGAAATACAAATATTATTTTCATTTATTATAAAAATGTTTTCATTCCTATAAAAGCTTCTCAGGATTTGAATTTGCAGTAATGTATTTGAGAATTACAAATTCGCAATAATATATATTCAACGTTAAATTCCACGAAATATAAGACCGAACCTAGAATACAACTTGACAAAATGACAAATCGTAGCAATGTTAGTGTAACCTAATTTAATTCTAATCTCTCCCTCGCATGTGGATTTAGTGAATTTCACCTACACATAAGTACTGAAATTAGTATAAATTGCTAATTTTCTGTGACCTTTGATGTCTGCTCCAGGCTTCTGGCCCACCCAGCCTTGTCAACAAAACAAAGGGAATAAATGACATTTACCGTACATAACGTACGTGTTTTGTGATAACAATTATTTATCTGTGACACCTGTACGCTGTTGTACGTGAAATTTCTTGTAATTAATCAAGGAAAAAGCATTAAGATATTTTATTTCAACGTAAGTCGTAACGTGATGTTGTTGTGTTAAGTACAGAATAAATATTATTAGTACGTTGCACCCTGCAGTGGTAGCACGTGAATCTGCAGCTGGTCTATGAATAAAATCTAATGAATAAAGTCTATGCTCAAACACCGACAGCACACATTGAGCGAAAAAAAAGCTAACAATCTGGTTACAATGATCTAAATCTCATGTTTGGCTCACGCGTGGATTTTCTTCATGGCTAAAACGTGTCGTCGTCTAATAGTAATATGTCAGCCATGACATGAATTTCACTTTGGTCTTCCTGTGATTCAATGCACTTTATGCCTTTTCAATAGAACTATTTCATAAATTTCAGGACGTGTATCTTTAACTGTAACCACAGCGCATTGTAAACTATTATTTCGCTCAATGCGTACAAGTCTTCGAGTGTAATAAGTACTCTATGATAGCTATCTAGCAAAGATATATTCCTAGTTGATGTGATCGTCGTGTTTTTGTTTTGAAATTATTATGTTTTGTTCCTAAATATATGTTTTATAGAGACTTTCTCACCAGATCGCTTCGTATGATGTCCATAAAGACGGTTGAGGTCCAGGGACACGGCTCCCGGCGCGCTGCACAGAGCAAGCAGCGCTACCACACAAGTTGCCATGGTGCACGGCGACATTACTGCAAATAAATATATTTATTTTAACTCTTTGTTAGGTGTCGATGACTGCTAAATGGAGGTACATAAGGCTGCGTTTTCACCTTATTGCTTCATTTATATAATAAAGAGCTTATAATGGTACAATTTAATTATTGAAGAAGGTGATAAAATATGAGCTCATTCTATTCGGAATAGCCGCTCTATGCTCGCTCTATGATCGTCATTAGACCCCTTAGAAAATGTTTTTAAAGATTTTACTAAAATCAAATCTATTAATAGTTATGAAAGTGATAGATAACACACTCCATTACCGTCATAAATAATAAATATTGCCTTTAAAACATACTTTACTGATTTCTCTATACTTTACCTATCGTCGTAATAGGTATACTCTTAGGTTATACTTTAGTATTAGGCCGCCTCTCCATCTACAAGAAAACTTCCGCAAGAAATGTCCGACAGTCTGTCTGACAGCAGCTCGCTAGTCTAATTCCGTGTTTCCACCTGCAAGTAGACTTGCAAGTTGCTGTCAGACAGACTGTCGGACATTTCTTGCGCAAGTTTTCTTGCAGATGGAAACGCGGCCTTAGATACATATTTAAGTAAAACCTAACCTTCATAAATGAGTTTTTAAAATAGCTACTGCGATATGTAGATGTAGGGCGGAATCTGTGGGAGCTTTAGGTAGGCGTTTTTCATTTATAATAGCTTTGTTTTTAATTAAAAAGAAACAGTAAGGTTCAAACATAATCCACGTTTAATATTTCTGAGTTGCGTGGGTATAAAAATACACATAAAATATAAATCGCTTTGAATTTTTTATTTCTTAAAACATGCTGTTAAAATTTTGTTATTTATTAGACAATTTCAGCAAAGTTGATGATAAATTAAAATGATGAAGCGATAATATTATATTTTTAGACGGCACATAAAATATAACAAATAAATAAACTTCTAAAACAGTTGCTTGAAATACTTGAGTTTAACAAACAGAACAAAAATAATCAAAAAAATAACAAAACACTTCACTCTATAATTACCTACGTTAAAAGCTGAAAATTTAAACTTAAACCCGGTTTAAACCTAACTATGTTTAATCTTCTGTTTATGATAATATTCACTTTAGAGGTAAAATGCTAATGAACACGTGAAAATAAAGGAACATTGAAAATATAAGTGTATAAAAGTTTACAAATGAAACAAAACTTTAAGGTTATACTTTACCAAAACTGTGTGTTTTAATTTAAACTTTCATATACTTTTAGTAGTTCATTAATATTTCTAAATGTAGGTACTCATTACCAATTCCTGAGAGAACATTTATAATAGCATAGATTTTTCAGTTTCATATTTGAAAATATTTAATCTTCATCACCAACTGTATATGTATATAGAAACGACTTATGTACCTTTTTAACACACATTTCTTAGCTTCACCTGTATGTTTGTATGTGAATGACATGTTTGTATGCAACCGACTCCTATAACCTCGATTTTTACCTACTTCACATAAGGTTCGATGACAATACAATAATTTTATACTTTTTATTAGAATATAATTAACTACATTAATTATTTCTAATAAGTTAATCACACTGCCTCATATTATTAAAATACTACTTTATGATTAGAATTTCAACGTTAGCTATTAATCCTCAATCCGATTACGAAGCATGAAGTCTAGATCCCTATAGAACACTTAGTTAATCTAAAGGATATTACATTCACGTTAGCTCGTATTAGGTATTCCCGTAGTAACTAAATACATAATCCATGCTATACATTATATTAAAACGACGTTTAAATTATAAGGTGATACATGTTACTTAATTTATAAGTGTGACGTTTTCGAAAAAGCTAAATCAAGTTGTTTTAAATCTTATCTGTTATTATGATGTATAATATGTTACTGTAAAGTAAGTACAAATCTGTCCACTTGATTTTGGTGGAAGATAAATAAACAAACCTAGCTACACAAAATACGATACGATAATTGTATCTACCATGCCTATTAAATATGTTTACTTATATGTGTTTTTGCTGTATATGATCTTCATTTCTTTTACAAATACATCTGTAAAAGTGAATCGGTACAACACCTTCGTTACAACGGGCAATGTGCCGTTCTTTTTAGTTTTTCTTAGCGCTTTTCCCCTTTAGATGTTCTGTAATCTTAGATTGAATTTTTCAATGTTTTTTTTCCTAGCTTTAGAGCATAGTTTGCGTTCAAAAGAATATTGTATTAAGCTTAAAATGGTTCTATAATTTAGTGCACATAAAAAAAACGATCGTGGATTAGTAAGAAAATATCCTATACTATATCTAGTCATACCACTAATAACTCAAGATCAGCGGAATGGATTTTATTTAATCATTTATGGTAAATGGATTCGTCTCTACTATGATTAAGATATTAGGTAAGTGATAAAATTTTGAAATAACAAAAAAAAAAGTTACAACCCGGTAGAACCGGGGCGAACTGTTGTTAAAATAAAATAGCTACAATGAGTGAGGTCATGTCCAAAACTTTATAATTTGAGCGCAGTTCGTTAAAATCGACGTCAATATGAGCATGGCTGAACGAACCGATATAATTGGCAATTTGCTTCCTCGTTTCAACTGTATGTTTATTTGTCCAAATGCACGAAATTTACATATCTTCGGTTGACCTATTTTGGTTTATTCAATAATGGCCTGGGATTCGGTTGAACATTCTATATTTTACCACATCAAAGGGTTTTTATAACAATTTATATGCAGAGATTTTTTCTATATATTTTCTACTAATTATTATGGTTAAAGTGCTATTTGTTTTCGTTATCCAGTTTTAATACCAAACAAGGCGATTAGATAACTTTAAAAGCTCATAGAAATAAATAAATCCAATGAAAAATCCTACTAATATTAACATGCGAAAGTTTGTACGTTCGTTTGTCACTTCACGCAAAAGCCGTATTACCGATTTTCATGACATTTGGCATACATATAGAGGGTAACTTGGATTAAAACATAGGAAAGTTTTTATGCCTAAAATCTCACAGGAACGGGAACTATGCGGGTTTTCCTTCGACGATGCGAACGTAGCTGCGGGCGAAAAGCTAGTGAGATATAAGTCAAATTTATCTTAGAAAGCTTAGTTTCAGACAGAAAATTGAAGAACGAAACAGAATTTCGCGAATAAAGTTAATTATAACAAGTATTAACTTATGTAAGAAGCATATTACGTATGTGAACAGAATAAGCAGAAGCTACTTACAGAGTCGTGTAATATTACATGTACCTATGCTAGGCTGTTTACAGATTTTCATAATGAGGTTGCTTTTTAAGAAAATGAGAGGGAGTGTTTAACATAATATCATTAGGGAATAGATAATTAAGGCACTTACATTTAAAAGGAGAGAGAGAGAGAGAGAAGTGAAATTAACACATTAATTAATAACATACCTAAATACATATTAGTATTATATATTCTTTATTCTTAGTCACTGTGGAAATCTTTGAGAGAGCCCTTTGTATTGGACGTCCCATTGATACGACGAAATTTTTGTATTATATTTTGATATCTCTATTAGAGTTTTTTATCTTAAAATGAACCTGCAACGAATAATAGAAAGAGTATCTCAGCAGATCATTCTATTGTACTAAATTAAGAAGATTGTACTAAAAACCGTGCTTTATACGTCTTGGAAACTCCAACAAAAGCAATAAAAAGCGAAACACCTCTAAAGCATTGATTATTCTTTCGAGAGATGATAAAATATTCACAGGTATTCGTGTTTTACGACGACCATAAATCTGTTTATCAGTCTCGAGATTTTGGGAAGTTTACCTAATTTTATTATATACACTCTTGCTTCTCTTCGGTTTTATTGAAGGAATAATAAAATGTCAGTGAAAGATTTTTTTTTTATAGCAGTAGGTTTAAATCGACTACAAGCTTGGTTCAGCGATTTCAAAAGATATCTGTAGGTACTTGACAATATCACTATTTATTACTCTGCTTCCTCTAAAACTTTTATAGTTGACAAATACAACGAATAAATAAAAATCTTCAGTATTGTTCGACACATTTTGATAACTTTTATAACACTCGATTTAGTAAACAAAGCGAATTTACTTAGGTTTGGAATTTAATTTAACAATCTATGTCCCATAAAACATAAAATCTGAATGTAAATGTAAGAATTTCTATTTATATGATGGGAAAGACACCATTATAAGAATACCTAAAAGAGATATTGGTACGTCAAAAACCCGACATTACGCGTGATGTAGCTGAAGTAAATGATCCTTTAAATAATGTATTTCTGCTATCAAAGACTCCAATTTATCGGCTAACCTCTGGGAAATTACGTTGTTAGCCAGCAGCAAGGTAAGTGACATAAATTGGCTGACTCCCAGGGGCTATACTTAGTTACTCTATTAGATATTGACTGTAGAGTACTAGGAGGGACAACGAGATTCATGAAGTATCTCCATTTCCAAAAGACATTAACTAAAGGCTCCCGAGCTACCCCCTGTATCAAATTCATTTATTAATTGCTTGAACACGTACATTAGATATTTTGTATTGAAATGACGTCATATAATTCTAGTGTGGGAAAAAGACAGCTATATAGGTCCTCTAGCTCCATCACTTTCCTACATTGGAATTATTAATGTTTTAAGACGTCATGGCAACAAGGCAAGATTATACGACCAAGCTAATGAATATTGGATAAATCGATGTCATTATACAATTGTAAATTGAGCCAAGACAACGATTCACAGGTTGTTATCCGGTTCGAAGGACCAAAAAGATATCGTTGAGGCTAGCCCGTATTTGAGTAATCAGATACATATCAGATTATTTTTTAATTATGTTGATTTTTATGATAAAGGACTGGTACAACAAGTAAACTTAACTGTAACCTAATTCAACATAGTTTGGATTAGTCTAAGAATCCTGAATCATCGATTAGCACGATTATTTTTAATCCCATAGGCTTTGTCATGTCTACAATTACGGCAATCAAATCGAAAATCTATATGAACAAATATATGCAGTAGAAACATCTAATAATTAGATTTATTTGTAGTTTGTACCTATGTGAGAGCGGGACATGTTCGCCTGAATATGGTAAGCTTGTTCTGTTACTAAAACTGGTATTAAAAAAAAGACGGGTTGCACCCCGAGAGTGCCGGCAGAAGTGAAAACTTGATTATGTTTGATATCCACCCGTCTTACGCTTTTTCGATCAGGTCACGTGTCCTGACGCGAGTTTAAGATTTTATACCCAACGCCGCTAAAGAAGTTTTCACTTAAAAAATTGTGTGATATTAAAATTCTTAAATCGATTTTTTCACCACTACACCTACAAACTTCTTGAAAGACATAGACTATCTGTTTTTAGTTTTTCTAATGTCATTTCAATGAACAACTTCAGAAGCTAAGTTCAGAACTGTTCAGAAGCTACAGAAAAATACGCAATCAGAGCACGAATCTGAACATGTCACACCAACTTTTTCCAGTTCAAACGGAAAATTGAAGCAAAGACTAAAGAGAACACACATGCTACACTTGTAATTAAAATTCTGATCACAAAACTCGGTTACTTTGATTTCAGGATTGTTGGCTTTCGCTAGAGAAAGATAAAAGCATTCTAACAGAGCGTGGGTGGTGACCTTTATAATGTTTAATCTATAAACAATCTTTTATTTATTCTACTGAAATTTCTGTTTTTTTTTAATGAAAGTAATGAATAACTGTGAATATATTTCAGAGGGCATTCGTTGAATACACTAGGCTGCAGAGACAGATTATAATTGGAAAGATTTATAAATTACGGTGATTTCGGCATGAAAGTGTAATCATTATCACTCACTATCATTTTCATGACATAAAAAATACGCTATGGTTAAGGTTCCTGAATTAAGTAATAAGATTTTTATTCCAAAATAATCTCAATTCAGACATAAAATATTTCAATAAAATAAATAGGTAATTCACAAGCAGCGCCTTTGAGATAAATAATATTTCATATTTTGATGGAACCAATGCTCTTACGTTTGAACAAATATTGTTACATAAAATGCAAAGGTGAAGCAAACAGAATATGTTTATAATATTGAAAGTTTTCCAAACCTCGTATCGGAGTAATGCAAAAGGGTACTCATATAATGGAATATAAATTGATAGCTTTCGGAAATAAAATAGGTTAGAAATATCATCAGAATTTGGAAGGTTTATGAATGTTATGAGATCTTTATTTATTTATTCTTTATTGCTCCGAGAATGCTACAATAAAAATAAACTTTTGTATCAGTTAGATACAGCCTGCCTTTAAAAAATTGTAGATAGATGCCATTGCCTATTATATAGAGTGCAATTAATGTTTTTATTAAATTTTCTTTTATATTTAAGAAATCAGCCGAAATAGCTCTATTAGCGGCACAGTAGACTACATGAGACACAATGTTTTACAATTGAGATGTATGGATTCATATTCGAACTATATTTATTATATCAATATTTTCTAAATTTATATATGTATTTAGCACTACTTGTAGATCACTATTGTTCGACCCACATCCAAAACTTTACAACCATACTTACAGATAAGTACTAAAAGAAATACCTTAATCCAGGAATTTGCCAAATATAAACCTATACATAAAATCTCCTGTAAATAAGATATAACCCTAAAGGAACCCAAAACCTCATAAATCCTGTACCCTTAGAATGGTATCGAAGGTGCGAAAACAACATGAAAGGGCCTATAACTTACGCGTAAATACGCGTTAGGAACACGCAATGCATTTAAATTTTACCTTTAATCTCGGGATAACGGGATAATATAGATACATTACGCTTAGCTAGTTCAGATTTCAATTTGAATTTATCGTTTTTGATATAACATATTTAATAATTTATAAGTTAGGGATCGCACTGAAATATGTTCGAGTCGTCGGGATAAACGATACATTAAAACCTAACTTACTAACTAAAAACAATGTATCCTGTCATCATCATCATCTTCTTCTTATATATAAAATTCTCGTGTCACAATGTTAGTCTGCATACTCCTCCGAAACGGGTGGACCGATTCTCATGAAATTTTCTGTGCATATCGGGTAAGTCTGAGAATCGGCCAACATCTATTTTTCATATGTACCACGGGCGAAGCCGGGGCGGACCGCTAGTCATAATATAATATACTTACAATTTACACTATCCATGACGTCTAAAACAATTTTGTACTAGGTCAAATATTCTACGTAAAAATCACCCTCATTTATATTCACAGAATGCGTCGACGCCTACGTATTCCGTAAATCACTTAGTTTCTCCCTGTTCAGCTTATTAAGCGGTTTTTATGACTACGCCTTGTATTTTGATTACAATGAACGATGAATGTATCTATATCTATATAATACATATTATAAAGCTGAAGAGTTTGTTTGTTTGAACGCGCTAATCTCGGGAACTACTGGTCCGATTTGAAAAATTCTTTCGGTGTTAGACAGCCCATTTATCGAGGAAGGTTATAGGCAATATATCATCACGATATGACCAACAGGAGTGGAGCCACGGGGGTGAAACCGCGCGGAGCAGCTAGTGTATAATATTTTGTGTTTACTTTTTTAAGAATAAAGAGATTTAACGTTTGCGATGAATGCTAGTGAAAAAGACACAGAGTTAAATGCCACCACGTGAACGATGTTTTTATTATTCAATATTAATTTTAAACGGTATCTAATATTTTACCGCTTTTCAACGATGTATTCATTATATTATTTAGTACGCTGTAGAGAGCACTTTACAAGAATCGTGGTACACACAAATTGAAGTATTAAATATCTGTGATTGATGTTAAATAAAATAAAAAATACGGAACATCCATTGTTTTCTGAAAAGAAACATCAATATTCAATCGCAATAACGAATCACGTATTCTTCCAAGGACGGTTGGTGTCTACGAAAGTTTTATCAATCAAGAAGTTACTGTATTTGATTGGAAATGATTTGTTTTATTATGTGAAATATCAATATAAGACATATTATAATTGTTAGAAATTCTTCACAAAGTGCGTAGCATACATTCCTTAAACAATATAAGAAATTATATGCAAAAGGAGAGTGACATAAAGTTAAAACAATAATTAATATAATATTAATCAGTATATGGGACTGATTACTTTACATACGTAATAAAACAAATCCTCATACCGCAAGGTCATCATACCGCAAGTACAACTACATATACATGTATGTATACTTATAACAAATTTTCCTTTCTACTTAATTAAATTATATTTTCTTTTTCATTTTCATGTGTTCTACACTTTTTACGACACCTTTTTACACGTATACCAGATTGTCCTACTCTGATTGTACAAAGTGATATTCTGTTTCACAGTTTTAAAGGATTTAGTCGTCTACAATCTACATTACTAAAGTTTCACTACTTTAACCCCTTTGAGCTTGGACACGGGAGATTGGAGTGAATCTGAAATATGAATAAACAAATGTAGCCTAAATTTATATTTACGTAACATATTTTCAGCCCGAGATTTAATTTTGAAGGCAAATATTTTTTTATCTCGTATAAAATATGGCTATAATATGTACATTGTACGTATGATAAATACCTACGTTTAGTTTCATTTTGTCAAAATCAACATTTGTCACCAATCTTTTTTCGCATTAAATATTATTATTTTTTCAACTCTTACTAATATGGAATCGTAAAAATTAATTTTAACGAATGAATTGAAACTGATGAATGATCACCATTTTTCCAAAAAACATATTTCAAATAGGCATTATTCAAAAGTCATATAGTACTGGCAAAAACCTTTAAATAATGTTAATATTTGTCACAAAGATACACTTAAATATACCATGCCACAAGTAATTTAAACCTTCTTTCACGTTCAATTATTGTGGTAGGTACCTTTTATCTTGCGTATTTATTTAATTTCACCGCCAATTTAAGTACTCGCGTAACTCTTTGACGTTTGTAGAAAGTAAATAATTCAAGCAAGAATTGTATTGATTACGAGAACGAAGAATTATTATGTATTTTAATCAGGACTTTTGTTAATTTATTCCATTCAAACCCCGTAGCTTAAGTAACGGACTTTGAGAGGCTTTACACGAAGTAAATTGCAATTTAGTTCATCCCATTTGTAAAATAACGAGGCGGGTAATCCAATCGTTTGTTTTTATTATACGAATGTTATATTAATGGATGTATTTCGTAAATCTGGAGGGATTTGCGTTTGTGATTTTATATATAAGGATGTAATATATAAGGATTTATACATTTACTATTAAATAGAGGTACATCTGATTGATAATTGGTTATGTGTGAGCATAGAACTGATATGTTCTGAATTTGATCACTAAAAAGACTAACAAAGACTAAAAAAATGATATACTTAATATATAAAAATATTGCAGCTACAATATTTTTAATTCTCATATGTCAAACCATTAATAAACCTCGGCAGGCCACAGGGACAAAAACCCCGAATTCAATAATAAATGTTTCCCAATCGTATATGAAAAACTGTGGGGCGTGGGCATATACATATAAATAACACGAATAAAAAAATAACTTGCATTTACCTTCAACCATTTTTGAATTCCACTATAAAACCTACCTCAGGAACCGCTCTATCTATCAATAAAAAACATATCAAAATCCGTTGCGTAGTTTTAAAGATCTAAACATATAATAGGTACGGACAGAAAGCGACAGCGACTTTGTTTTATTCTATGTAGTGATTAGAGTAATGGCATAAATTTCACACACACGTGTTTTTCCTTATACCACAGATAATATAAGACTACTAGCTGCGCTTCGCGGTTTCACCCGCGTCGCTCCGCTCTCTGTTGGTCTTAGCATAATGATATATAGCCTAATAGCCTACCTCGATGAAGGGGCTGTCTAACTCCGAAAGAATCTTTCAAATCGGACCAGTAGTTCCTGAGATTAGCGCGTTCAAACAAACATACTCTTCAGCTTTATAATATTATAATTTATAGTATATAATAGATACTAACTGATACTATACGGGAAACTATAATATTACTGTACTTTACTATAACATTGCTTTGCGGATTTGATATTATTTAATATTTTGCCTTATCCGCTTTCTATCCGAAATCCAACACTCACATAGTGATAGCTCGAATATTATTTATTTCTTCTCCAATCATATATTCATGAGTCACTGTATTCTTTATAGTGAATATTTTATTGTGGCTGAGGATCAAAAACATATTGCATGAGATAAATTATGCAAGACTAGTACCAATATAAGAATTTTATCATTATGTGAAAAAAGACTCACAATAAATAATTTGAATTTGAAAGAATTAGCTTCTTTTGAAATAAGTGTGTAATTCGTTCATATCTTTATTTATAAAGATCTATTTTACTCGTAAATTAATACAGAAAATCTTTTAAAACCGTATTTAGAACAGAGAAACAGTTTTGAACATTTTTTCTTACCAGTTTCAAAATGTAACGTTTTTCTTTAAAAACAAGTTATAAAAATATCAAATAAATAGAACTCTAACTTTTTACTAGCGAAGTACTTTTATGAAATCCCAAATTTCGAGAAATACGTAATGTACGCATTACCGTAGATCTACTCGTAGACTTAACATAATTGGTGCTACGAAATTCTACGAAGTCTACGCAAGTTCTACGATATTTGTAAGCAGCTTGTTTGAAATGAATTACTAGGTTCATAGTAAAAATTATTATAGCATTACGTAAGTATGTACAAGGAATAAGGCCGCCTTCTAAAAATTGTTCATTTATAGTTAGAAATATAATCCTCCATATAATCCAATATGGGTTACAATAATTGTTTTTGTCATATAAATATAGATTTTCATACAGCTGAAGAGTTTGTTTCTTTGTTTGATTGAATGCGATAATATAAGGAACTACGTGTGACTTATTAAAAAATCTCTATAACATAGCCCGTTATCGAGGAAGGTTTAAACTATGGGAACTATATTTTCTATCACCAATATTTGTCATCAAGTTGTATCACCTAATAAATAGATCTATCACCACGAAATATTTTCGTTCTCAGATAAACAAAAATTGTTCCCAGGTATGAATTATCAAATTAATGTTAATATATGTGTAAAATAAGAGAACCAATAAAATTATATTGCATTACATGAATATAAACTTCGTTCTTATAATAACAGTTTTGTTACTTAAATAATAGCTCTGTGCTCAGAATGGTAGATCTGTCACCAAATAAATCGATTATCGATCCCTGACTGCGACTCCTTTTTATTTGATATTTTGTCACCAATACAGTAGTAACATTTTATTTCGTTCAGATATTAAATTAATAGTATTCGTTACCAATTTAATACATCAATTTATAATTTGAATGAAAAAATGATCAAAGGGGCGGAGACAAATTGGCGCGCTTTAAAAATTGTCCAATGATGACCAAATGATTATTCAGTGGTTATTATTTTTAAGAATAAATATTGATTATTTTAACTTTAATTAAGTGTTTTATCTACTATTCTGCTGGCCATAAGCCAGCTATTTTAAACCAGCGCGGTAATTATTTTAAACAATAAATATTGATTATTTTGACTTTAATTGTTTTATTTACTACTCTGCTAAAATTTTTATTTAAATATAATTTATACTACCAGTGGAAATTTAGATAAATAAAATGTACAAAACATTGCGTTGCTATTAAAACATTGATTACAATTCGCGTTAACAAATCGTAATCCGATAATCCAAGCGCATCACGTAGTAGCCACAATCAGTATTCCACGAACAGAGCTTAGCCAGCTTTGCATTTTTATACCAGCCTTGCTCAAACAACTCGATACGTGTTCATGTTTTCAAAGTACTAAAACCTTTTATTTATCGCGTAGAGAAAATGGAAACTATTATCTTTAAAACGGATTGAGCTTTTAAAGCATTTTCAATATTAAAAGCTTAATTCATTAATTGATTTGTTGATTCATTAATCAACCACTAATGAAATAATTAAATTAACGAAAT
>CAJQZN010042121.1:0-43441 GCA_907164685.1 Colias eurytheme | reverse complement strand
TGGTAAGCGCATAACTCGAGAACGGCTGAACCGATTTCGATAATTCTCTTATCATTCATAAGTCAAATGGGCCTGACGGCATCCCTGCTGTAGTTCTAAAGACCTGCGCTCCCGAGCTGGCTCCGGTCTTAACACATCTCTTTCGATACTCATATGCCACTGGTATTGTCCCTAGATCCTGGAAGACCTCCTTGATACATCCGATCCCTAAGAAAGGCACACGCTCCGATCCATCTAACTATAGGCCAATTGCAGTCACCTCCTTATTCTCTAAAGTGATGGAGTCCATCATTAACAGTCAGCTCTTGCGATATCTTGAGGACAACCAACTGTTAAGTGACCATCAATATGGCTTTCGTCATGGTCGCTCTGCAGGTGACCTCTTAGCATTTCTGACTCACCGATGGGCAAAAACAGTGGAGAATAAGGGGGAAGCGCTGGCTGTAAGTTTAGATGTAGCGAAGGCCTTTGATCGGGTGTGGCACAGGGGGCTCCTTTCCAAACTTCCATCTTATGGACTACCGGAGAGGTTATGCAATTGGGTAGCTAGCTTTCTCCAGGCACGTAGCATCCAAGTCGTCGTCGACGGAGCATGCTCTGAATCTATGCCTATTAGCGCTGGTGTCCCACAAGGCTGTGTGTTGTCGCCTACGTTGTTCCTTCTGCATTTCAATGATATGTTGCGAATACGTAGCATTCATTGTTATGCGGACGACAGCACTGGTGACACGCATTATGCCGGCCAAGCAAAAACCTCTCTGGAACTAACAAACCAGCATCGAAACGAGCTTGTATCGAACATTGAGCATACACTCGAGGAAATTTCTGCGTGGGGCCAATCCAACCTTGTCGAGTTCAACCCAGGGAAGACACAGGTCTGTGCATTTACAACAAAGAAAAGTCCCTTTGTCGTACCACTTACCTTCCAGAACAGTCCCCTGACTATCAAACCAAGCATCAGCATTCTCGGCGTTGAGATTACGTCTGACGTGCAGTTCCGTGGATTCTTGGAGGACAAAGCCAAGATTGCTTCGAAGAAGTTAGGGGTGCTCGCCAGAGCGAGACGGTACTTCACACCCGCCCACCTATTGCAACTTTATAAAGCTCAAGTCCGGCCCCATATGGAGTACTGCTCGCACCTCTGGGCCGGAGCACCCCAATACCAGCTCGTACCACTAGACCGCGTTCAGCGTCGAGCAATCCGCATCATTGACGACACCGAGATTGCCAAATCGCTTGATGCTTTGTCGCTGCGGAGAGACGTCTCCTCTCTCTGTGTGTTTTACAAAATTTATAATGGGGAATGTTCTGAGGAACTCTTCGACTTGATTCCAGCCGCCGATTTCCACAACCGCACATCGCGTCACAAGCTAAAGTATCATCCTCACCATCTGGATGCATGGCGCTCTACCACAGTGCGATTCTCCCGTAATTTTTTGCCTAGAACAACATCGTTGTGGAACGAATTACCATCTGAGGTGTTTCCAAGCGTCTTTGACAAAGAAACCTTCAAAAAAAGGGCATACAAATTTCTTAAAGGCCGGCAACACATTCGCGGTGCCCCTGACAACGCGAATGCTTATGGGCGGCGGGCATCACTTTCCATCAGGTGACCCGCCTGCTCGCTTGCCCGCTTAAGTATAAAAAAAAAAAAAAAAAAAAAAAAAAATTCTTTTTTTATTATATTCCTTGAAGTACGAGGATGGTTCTTATGAAGAGAAAACGTAAACATGTACCACGGGCGAAGCCGGGGCGGACTGCTAGTTCTAAATAATTATAATTACACGCATATTATCAGTAAATTATCGTCGAAATCTCTTTCTTATTTATATATTATAAAAGCGTGTGTGCTGAGCACACGTGTCAGAAGTGAAACTTCTTTGGCAATATTCAAAGATGATGTGACGGTGTTGGAATTATATGCAAAAATTAATAAATTATTATTGTTGGAATTATATGCAAAAATTAATAAATTATTATGAGTATAGTAACTCATTTGATCTTTTTTGTAAGTATAAAATAACCGCCACCCGTTAATATTTGTTCAGTCCTGTTTTAATTTGTGAACAGTACACAAGTATAATACAGTAAAATAAAAAGTGATAAAGTGAAGTGTAGTATTATTTTATACCCTAACCTCCTACAGGTTATGGGCCCAGATTACGCGAGTGAAAATAATAGTGCAGTGTTTGTGCGGTGAATTGTTAAGTGTTGTTTAAGTTAAGTGCGTATACGTTAATATTTAAAATGGAGAACCAAAAAATGAAGCGAAACATTAAGCCGTTCGATGGCGAAAAATATAGTACGTGGAAATTTCGTATTCGTGCTTTATTGGCCGAAATGGACGTTCTTAAGGTGGTCGACGAGGATCCCATCATTCCGACAAATGAGTGGGAGAAAAACAATAGGATTGCAAAAGGTATTATAGTGGAATATTTGGCGGATTCTTTTCTCGGTTTCGCTAAAGAAGATTCTTCAGCGAGGCAAATTTTCAAAAAATTAGACAACCTATACGAGAGAAAAAGTATGGCTACACAATTGGCTATACGAAAGAAGTTATTGGCGTTAAAACTACAAGGCGATGTACCTCTTATCAAGCATTTTACTACGTTTGATGATTTGATAACGGAGCTCTTAGCTGCAGGCGCTAAATTGGAAGAGACCGATAAAATAGCCCATTGATTTTTGACACTACCCTCATCTTATGATGGAATCGTCACTGCAATTGAGACGTTGACGGAAGACAATCTAACGTTAGCTAGTTGTAAAAACGAGACTTTTAGACCACGAGGTGAAGCTGAAGAATGAATCTGGTGACACTAGTATGAAAGTCTTACAGGCTAAAGTTGAGATTCCGAAGAAAAGGAAGTTCAATCATCATAAAATTAACTACGATAGTCATAAAAGAAAGAAGACATCACATTTCATAAAGTGTCATCATTGTGGGCGTAAAGGACACGTTAAAAATGACTGCTACTATTACAAAAGGAATAATCAGGCATTTAATCAGCATAAAGATTATACCGACAGACAAAAAACGCTACAAGTAGTGGACACAAATCAACCGTCAACTTCAAATTATGTTTCTGGGTTTGTTTTAATGATGGGAAATTATCGAAATGATCCTAGAGGTAACAAATTAACATTTATCTTGGACTCCGGAGCATCGGACCATATAACAAACAGGGAAGATTTGTTTATCAATTGTACTCTTTTAAATTCGCCTGTCAAAATTTCGATTGCTAAAACCGGTCAATTCATCTGTGCAAATAAAAAAGGAGCTTTGCAGGTAACCAGGTGATACAGGCATACAGGGAATCTTGGAGAACGTGCTTTACTGTCCTGATGTGCCGTATAATCTCTTGTCCGTGTCGAAAATGCAACAAGCTGGTTACACCATCATTTTCAACCAGTGCGGTGCTCGTGTACTAGATAAGAGTGGTAATGTCATCATGCGAGGTATGTTGAATAATAATTTAATAACTGTTGATTTTATGACTTCGTTACACGAGAGTCACTCTGTTTCTAATATTTGCAATAATAATATTACCAAGTACAAATTATGGCACGAACGTTTGGGCCATATTAGTAAAAATAAATTTTTAGAACTGAAAAATAATAAAATGACAGATGATTTTAATGAAATTGAAACATTGTTGCCAATTAATGAATTTTGCGAAGCCTGTATAAAAGGTAAACAGAGTAGACTACCGTTTAACGACGTCAAGGATAAAAGTTACGTGAAGAGACCTTTATTTATTGTTCATTCGGACGTCTGTGGACCTATCACTCCTCCGACCGTAGATAATAAAAATTATTTTGTGCTTTTTGTTGATCAGTTCACGCATTACGCCGTGGTTTACTTGATAACGTATAAATCGGACGTATTTTCAGTATTTAGGGACTTTGTAGCTAAAAGTGAAAGTAAATTCAATACAAAATTAGTAAATTTATATTGTGATAATGGCCGTGAATACTTATCCACGGATATGAAAAATTACTGTGTTGAGAAGGGTATTACTTACCATTTAACTGTACCTAGGACCCCACAGTTAAACGGCGTCTCAGAAAGAATGGTTAGGACTGTTACTGAAAAAGCCCGCGCTATGATTAACGGCGCTAAATTAAATAAAGTATTTTGGGGTGAAGCGGTAGTAACTGCTGTGTTTTTGATTAACTTGACTCCGACTAAAGCGGTGCAATGTCATAAGACACCGTTTGAGATGTGGCATGATAAAAAGCCCCGAATTAAATATTTAAAGGTGTTTGGATCGACTGTGTATGTTCACAATAAAGTTATGAAGTCAAAGTTTGACGACAAATCTTGGAAGGGTATTCTCGTGGGTTATGAACCAAACAGATATAAAGTTTGGAATCCTGAAATTAAAAGGTTTTGTGTTGTTAGAGACGTTATAGTTGACGAGGTCAACTTTATTAAAACTAGGCCTATAGATAATTTTGAAGAGAATGTTCGAAATTCTCATGACCAAACTGATAGTGACTTTATGTCGAAATCAGTGTCAAAGCCTAGAGTCTCTGCAAGTAATAAATCTGATGATAATGAGTGCCCTAGTAAAAAGAGTAAGAACCAAGATGTAAATGATTGTGAACAAACACATGTTGATCTACAGTCTGTTAGTCCGAGTTCTGTATATGTACCCGCATGTATAATATACCCGCCTCTTTTAATGAAATTAAATTTCGGGATGATAAAGTTTATTGGGAACAAGCAATAAAAGATGAATTGAATTCATTAGATATTAATAATACATGGGTTTTAGTTCCTAAACCTGAAAATAGAAATATAGTTGATTGCAAGTGGGTTTTCACTCTGAAGACTGATGAGTTTGGAAAGCCTTTAAGATACAAAGCTCGCCTTGTTGCAAGAGGTTTTAGTCAGGAATATTTAACTGATTATAACGAGACATTTGCCCCCGTTGCAAGAATAGCTAGCTTCCGATTTATTGTTAGTTTTGCTAATCAGTTTAATTTGCTCATTCACCATATGGACGTTAAAACAGCTTTTCTTAACGGTGACTTAAAAGAAGAGATATATATGAAAATACCTGAAGGAGTACAATACAAAGATAATTATGTATGCAAATTAAATAAATCATTGTACGGGTTAAAACAGGCCGCTAGGTGTTGGTTCGAAAAATTCGAACAATGCCTTGTGGAAAAGGTTTCCAAAACTCTTCTGTAGATAGGTGTATTTACATGTTAGACAAGGGCAGTGTGTATAAAAGTATTTATGTGCTATTGTATGTTGATGATTTAGTAATTGTATGCGCTGATATTAGTGTTATGAATAGTTTTAAAATGTACCTAATGAGCAAATTTAAAATGACCGATTTAAAAGAAATTAAATTATTTCTGGGCATTAAGATTGCAAGATCTAACGATGAAATATTATTAGATCAAAGTGCATATATTAAAACAATTTTACATAAGTTTCAAATGCACGAATGCAATCCCATAAATACTCCTATGGAAGTAAAACTTAATTATGATGCCTTAAACTCAGAAGAAAAGTATAATGCACCTTGTCGTAATGTTTTAGGCTGCTTAATGTACGTAATGTTATGTACTCGGCCAGATTTAAGCTTGTGTGTTAATATACTTAGCAGATATTCTAATAAAAATAATAAAGAGTTATGGCTGTGTTTAAAGAGAGTTCTCAGATATCTTAAGGGTACTATTAATTTAAAATTATGTTATAAACGGTCTGATTATGAAAATATTTTATGTGGATATGTTGACTCTGACTGGGGTGGAAGTGATACAAAGGACAGAAAAAGTACAACTGGCTATATATTTAAATTGTTTGATAATTGTATAGACTGGGGTAAAAGCCTTTAAAAATAATGAAAAGATAAAAAAAATCGCAGTCGGATGAAACCCATTAGAAAAGGAGGGGAATATGATAAAAATGTAAGGAAAAATAAATTACGGTCAATCCGAGTTCGGGAAGTGGGAGGGGGGAGCTTTTAGAGGAAACAAATGGTTTCTCTCGATTTCCGACAAAACTACAAGTCCTACAGAAAAAAGTTCAATGGCAAAGTTGTAGGTAATTAAAAGTTCTACAACTTTTGTATTCACAATTTTTTCACATAACCTCAAAATTTAGGTGAAAAATTAAAAAAACCAAGTTTTTGGTCTTTTATTTTTATCTACTTCAAAATTTATTGTTTTTCTACGAAATTTGGTGGAAACTTTCTTTATTATGTCCCAAATACACTGTAATTTATTTGATTGAAAATATTTATTTTTTCGCCTTATTTTGAATTAATACCAAAAAAACAACCTAATTTTCAATCGAAAAGTCACCCGTCAAAATATCAGCTTTTTTCAAAAACTTGGGGTGCCTTTTATTCATTGAAATCTCTACTTTCATATGGTGTAAAAACAATAAACACCACGATAGTAAATGTTCTCAGGAAATGCATACAAACAGTGTGAAAATTAGCTTTTACTAAATCAGGCACACTTCTCGAACTCTATATCTTCTCTTGTATCGGCTTTTCGGTAATATTTCAAAAGAAAAATAATTATCTGTTCTAAGTTTAATATTTTACAGCATATTCAAAAGCAAAATGATGTCGATAAAAACATTTCAGGAAGTTCGAGAAGTGTGCCTGATTTAGCAAAAGCTAATTTTCACACTGTTTGTATGCATTTCCTGAGAACATTTACTATGGTGGTGTTTATTTTTTTACACCATATGAAAGTAGAGATTTCAGTAAATAAAAGGCATCCCAAGTTTTTGAAAAAAGCTGATATTTTGACGGGTGACTTTTCGATTGAAAATTACGTTGTTTTTTTGGTATTAATTCAAAATAAGGCGAAAAAATAAATATTTTCAATCAAATAAATAACAGTGTATTTGGGACATAATAAAGTAAGTTTTCAACAAATTTTGTAGAAGAACAATAAATTTTGAAGGAGATAAAAATAAAAAACCGAAAACTTGGTTTTTTGAATTTTTCACCAAAATTTTGGGTTATGTGAAAAAATTGTTAATACAAAAGTTGTACATCCCTTTATTACCTACAACTTTGCCATTGAACTTTTTTCCGTAGGACTTGTAGTTTTGTCGGAAATCGAGAGAGACCATTTTTTTTTTTTTTCTCTTAAAAGCTCCCCCCTCCCACTTCCCGAACTCGGATTGACCGTAATTTATTTTTCCTTACATTTTTATCATATTCCCCTCCTTTTCTAATGGGTTTCATCCGACTGCGATTTTTTTTTTTGTTTCAAAAATTATCTACTCTAGTCTAGTACTATAACTTGGTGTACCAAGAAACAAATGTCGGTGGCAGCCTCTTCGACTGAGGCTGAGTATATGGCACTGTATGAAGCTGTAAGGGAAGCGTTATGGCTAAAATCATTAGCGGCTAGTGTTCATTTAAATATAGATAAACCCATTGTTATATATGAAGATAATAATGGTTGCATAAGTATTGCAAATAACCCCACCAGTCATAAAAGGTCAAAACATATAGACATAAAATATCATTTTTCAAGAGAAAAGGTTGAACAAAATGTAATAAAATTAAATTACATTCCCACAGGTTTGCAGCTAGCAGATGGACTCACAAAGCCATTACCTGTCGTGGCCTTTCAAGCAATGAAGTCCAAATTAGGATTAAAATGAATATGGTTCATTTTAAATGATTCAATTAATTTATTGTGAAAATTATGAATTATGTTTGATTGATACATTTATGAATATTATATATTATATAGTCTGATTAGGTTTTTCTGGGTTTTTCCTAATCCTTGCAACAAATGTTGGACTATTATTATGTATTCCCAGTGTATACTTGTAAACTGTACTGTACTGTGGTAAATGTTAGAAATATGTAATGACGATTCGAAAGTGCTTCTAAAAGAAGTTTTATTGAACAAATAAATGTTTGAGTTTGATTTTGTAAAGATTGATTTAATGATTAATTTTTGAGGGGGCGTGTTGGAATTATATGCAAAAATTAATAAATTATTATTGTTGGAATTATATGCAAAAATTAATAAATTATTATGAGTATAGTAACTCATTTGATCTTTTTTGTAAGTATAAAATAACCGCCACCCGTTAATATTTGTTAAAGCCCCCGGCCCCGATCAGGTCACCAATGAAGCGCTGCGTCACCTTCCTCCGCGAGCAATCGCGACGCTGACGCGGCTCTTCAACGGAATCCTCCGTACCGGGCACTTTCCATCTCCGTGGAAGCTCGGCCGAGTCATCCTAATTCCCAAGCCAGGCAAGAACATAATGCTACCCGAGAGCTACCGTCCCATCACCCTTCTGTCGTCAACCTCGAAAGTCTTCGAGAAGCTACTGCTGCTGCACATTTCGCCCCACCTTCAGCCACGCGACGAACAGTTCGGTTTCCGCGCCGAACACTCCACCACTCTACAAGTGGCGAGAGTACTGCACCACCTCGCTGCCGCCTACAACAAGCGAGAACAATCGGTTGCAGTATTCCTCGATATGGAGAAAGCGTTCGACCGCGTGTGGCACACCGGACTCATCTACAAGCTGTCCACGTCTACTACTCCGCGTCGAGTAGTTAAGACTGTGGCCACCTTCCTGCAAGACAGACGTTTTCAAGTGGCGGTTGAAAATGCTCTGTCCACAGAGCGCCCCATCCGAGCCGGTGTGCCCCAGGGAAGCTGCCTGTCGCCCGTCTGCTATAGCAGATACACGGACGACATTCCAGTCGCCGGCGGAGCCATCTTAGCGTTGTATGCCGACGACGCTGCGTTTATTACCACCTCGCTGAACGCCAAGCATGCATCGGTAAAGATGCAGCGAGCACTGGATGCACTTCCCTCATGGCTGGAGGACTGGAGACTCAAGGTCAACGTGGGGAAAACTCAGGCGATTTCCATCGGGCGGGCGCGCCTTCTGCCGCCCCCGGTGTCTCTCATGGGCGAGAACGTCGAATGGTCACCGACGGCCAAGTACCTTGGTGTGACCATTGACAAGACACTCTCGATGCGGCCCCATGTGAAGAACGTGGTTGCCCAGACGCGCGCCGTGCGGAACATACTCCGCCCCATGCTGGCGTCTCACCTGCCTCTCCGTACGAAGCTGTGCATTTACAAGGCCTACGTTCGCACGCGACTCACCTATGCGGCCCCTGCGTGGTTCGCGCTGACCAACGAGACGGACCGCAAGTCGCTGCGAGCGCAGCAGTCGCTAGCGCTCCGTACCATCTCCGGAGCACCACGCTTCGTACGGAATCAGGTCATCTCCAGGGACCTGCGCATGGAGAGCCTGGACGACTTCGTTCGTCGCCTGAGCTCCTCTATGTTCGCGCGCGCCGATGGAGCACGATCCCAGCATTTGCAGGGCATCGCGCCATACCATCGGAGACCGCCGGACATAAGAGGCCTACCACGTGACCTAGTCTCCTAGGACACGACCGCTTCCTCGCCGCTGGCTGATGGGCGCCCCCTGGCACCTTGCCGGCGGGCTCGACCTCGCTAAGCGGCGGGTGGCTTCACCCACGGACATTCCTCCCTGCAGCAGCTAGCAGATCGCCCGCGATACCACGCGGGCTCGATCGCACTGCAGCAGAACACTTCCCGGACACGACACCTCGGACCATTAGATCCCACCCAGTGCCCCGCCTGTAGTTGCAGGCGGCGTTGCCACCACTGAAAGGGGCCGTCGCCCCGAACAGTCACCCCGAGGCCTGTGAAGGCCTGCGTGGAAGACCCCGAGATGAATATTTGTTCAGTCCTGTTTTAATTTGTGAACAGTACACAAGTATAATACAGTAAAATAAAAAGTGATAAAGTGAAGTGTAGTATTATTTTATACCCTAACCTCCTACAGACGGTATTGCCATCGCGTCATGACGCGACCTTGAAATTTTATTCTCAACACGCCTAAAGAACTTTCACTTCAAAAAAATGTTTTGTATCTACTCTTTCTGAGCGTCCGCTTATTTTCATAAAATTTACAAGCCTAACCTCATTACAAAAGAAGATTATAAACATCCTTGAAAACACAGATAAGAAAGCGTCCCATAAACCCGAGGAAAAGGTTGGTAAATACAAAAGGAATTTTCACTTCTACCGTTACGTGTAACGCGATTTTTCCTGTACTTTTCTCTCCATAATATAGGCAATTTGTATACATTTTTGTAACATATTTCCTCATACCTGTGCTGACATGAACATGACAAGTCATTTTTAATCCATACTAATATTATAAATGCGAAAGTAACTCTGTCTGTCTGTCTGTCTGTTACTCAATCACGCCTAAACTACTGAACCAATTTGCATGAAATTTGGTATGGAGATATTTTGATACCCGAGAAAGGACATAGGCTACTTTTTACCTCGGGAAAATGACGAATTCCCATTTTACCAAAGCAACCAAGATAGACATAAGGCTTTTTCAGCGCGGATTTTTTCCGCAATTCTGTAACACATGGAAGCGATGCGAATTATTTTCGCGCGACCTTTTCTGTAGTATGAAGTTAGTATGAATATTATGTCCGCTCTGCAGAAAAAACCGCGCGTTTTGATCAATCGTGCAACGACGCTATCGAAAAGATCCATTCATTTTAACACGCTTTTTTTAGCTTCAGCTGTATGTTTGTATGTAACCGACTCCTATAGACTCGATTTTAACCCATTTTAAATTTTTACACTTATAAAAAATTCAACTGACAAAAATCGCGCGAATTTTGATTGCGCAATTTAAATCGCAAGAATAAAATCCGAGCGGTGAAATATGCGGACACAGCCTAAGAAAGGATTCTGTCAAAACCGTCAAAACACATTTTAATCATAAATTTTACTGTGATTATAATTTCGATGTATAAACCTACCAAATAGTATATATAATAGTATCCAGTTCACATCACTTTATATGAGAAGCAGATACTTCAAATTAGGAGGTTTTACACAGTCGTTTATTTCAATCAAACTTGAACAAAGTTTTGGCATGTATTAATCACAGAACATATATATATTCTGGGTATTAATTTTTGTGACATTTATTGTGAAAAGAATATTTATTCTTGAATAAAAGCATTTTTGGTGTAATCAGGTCTAAGAAGTATACGCTAATATGCCTGGAAAACGTAAATCTAATCTAGCGCGTAGGTCTAGCAGAGCTCGAGCTGCGAAAATAGCTAGAAGCCAAGAGTCCGAAGAACAGACCCAAACCCGTTTGGCTTTAGATACTGAGAGCCATAGGGCTCACAGTGCTTTTGAGACTGAAGAGCAATGTCAAATACGACGTATTTTAGATGCTGAGCGCCATAGGGCTCATAGAGCTTCTCAGACTGAAGTTCAGAGTGAAACGCGTAGATATTTAGATGCTGAGCGTCACGCAACTCAAAGAGCCGCTGAAACTGAAGATGAAAGACAGGCACGAAGACTTTTAGACGCTGAGCGACATGCATCACTAATTGTGTCAGATTCCCATGATGAATCACAAAGATGGCGTACTTTGAACGCTGAACGTCAGGCACAAAGAAGAACTGCTTTTACACGTAATACATGGGATGCATTTCAAGACGCAGCTTTTAATTATGACCCTATGATTGATTACATTAATCATCAATTAGTGCTCATTGGTCGGATGGATAAAAAGTGCACACATTGTGAAGCACTAAAATGGAAAGACGAAACTCCCGGCATGTGTTGTTCTGGTGGTAAAGTATCACTCCCATTACTTGGCGAACCAGAAGAACCTCTAAAATATTTTTTGTTATATGACAACAATGAATCACGGCGATTTTTGAGTCGTATAAGAAAATATAATTCGTGTTTCCAAATGACATCTTTCGGAGTAGATAATGAAGTTGTTATGCCTGGATTTTCACCTACTTTTACAATCCAAGGACAGATTTATCACAGGATTGGCTCTTTATTGCCTACAAATGATCAGCCGAAATTCTTGCAGATTTATTTCATGGGTGACGAAAATTGTGAGGTCGACCGCAGGTGCCAAAACATTGAAGGAGTTGTAAGGGATACTGTTTTGAAAATTCAAAGAATGCTGCACAATCACAACCACCTCATTAACACTTTCAAAACATCATTAGAAAGAATGTCAGGCGAAGATTATCCATACTAATATTATAAATGCGAAAGTAACTGTCTGTCTGTCTGTTACTCAATCACGCCTCAACTACTGAACCAATTTGCATGAAATTTGGTATAGAGATATTTTGATACCCGAGAAAAGACATAGGCTATTTTTTACCCCGGGACATAGGATAGGTTTCATTACGGAAATCCCACGGGAACGGGAACTATTCGGGTTTTTCTTTGACGGGCGGGCGAAGCCGCGGGCGGAAAGCTAGTAATTTAATAAAACATTGGTTTTGAAAATTGGGTTTGAAAATTTGCTTTTAGCTATGTCAACAAGCTTGTTTTCAGCTTTTTCAACGTTGAGGTAGCTTTTAATATACAATTAGAATTTAAGGCCATGAAATCTAATACTTTAGGGGTTTAAAACAGTTTCATGCTATAAAATGTAGAAATTAGTTTTTCTATTGTACCTACATATTTGAATAATATAGATTTTGACTAGATTTCGCAGATTCCTTTATTTTAAACTTTTTACTAAATTAATTTAAATTTGAATTTTAGTACATATTATATGCATTATTTTAAAGTGTATACGTATTTTCTTCGTTTAAATGAGCCCTCTCATAAAGTTCTCTATATAAAGAAAAAATAAAACTATAAGAACAATTCAGTCAAATCCGTCTGAAGTTATTCCATTTAAATACAAAATATGTAAAGCCACAACATAGGTATCGATTGTCAAAGTTTTATGTGTTAAACGCAATAAATATTAATGTATGGAAAAAGTTACTCAATAGGGAAGTTTTAGCTTTGATAATGGATTTTCTTCGTGAGTTTCTTAAACCGTTTTGCAGCCATTAACAGTTTTTAGGATCTCTTCGGGTTGTTATTGCAAGTATCAAGATTGGTTGAATCGTTTATGTGCTAAGTTCTAATGGGCTTTGGAATAAGGTTCATTATCGATTGCTTTTATAGGGTTTGAATGGCCCATTTTAATGAATAGAAAAGTAATCACATCTATGATATTGTGTTACTTTGGTTTATAATATGTTTTAAAAAAATTCAACCGATTTGATAAATCTTGCTCTATCAAGTATTGAATATATATAGGTAACTTAATTAATGTAATCTTGCTTTATCAAAAAGGTAGTAAAAATAGGTAACGTAACGGTAATGAATGCAATGAAGCTTTTCGTACGTCTTTATAGTTCCAATAAAATAACATACACACATATTTTGTACCCATTTATTCAATAAAAGCATTACCCATTTATCCAGCCTTCAATACACACTATAAACTTAATTAAATGATCTGAATTTTTAAAGACCATAAAACCAACACTATCAACTCGAACAAGCGTCGACCAGCGTGAAACAAAGGCCATTAAAATCAATAGTTTTGCAAGTGAGCGACGCGCGATAGATATATTATATAAAGGTGTGACCTCCCGTGAGTCGACCAGTTTAGTAATGTTTTAATTTAGCACAGTAAGTTATGTTCCCACCGGGAAGTTACATACGAAAACTTTATAAATCAAATAAAAGTAGAGCCCCACGTATACGAATGACGGTTGTCAAAAAAGTTAGGCAACCATTACTGAAGCTAAAAAGTTTTTAAAAGAGGGCCCGAAAATCATTAATTCAATATCTTTCCGAAACAGAAACAATATTAAATATATTTAAACATAAAATAGATAAATAACTGATTAGTCAATTCTCTCTGATCGTATCTCTGATTGTATACGTAGTATATTATTATTAGTCTGTGGTATCAGTATTCATTTTCTTTTTATTTCTAGTCTGTCCGCCATGTTGGTTTTTTTTATATTATTCTATAGAAGTAGTGAATTACTTGAATAGTTAAAGATTTATTTGAAACTATATTTTCAAAGCTACATTTAAATATACCTACTTCAATATTAATAAGCGCTTTCATAAATAATACGATTTATATTTGTTCGTCATTCATTCGTCTTCATTTACTTTATAATATCTTTGAAATTAATGTATAAAATTACATAATTTGTTAATTAAATGGAATATTAATTCAACTTTGATTAGTTTATACCTGGGCAGCCATTTCCTTTAGAAAGGTGTAAAAATTAGTACAAGAAAACAGCTTAATTCAAAGCAAATGATCCCCAATAAATTCAAGTCACGACCCCTTCATGAGACTGATTAATTACATTCAATTAGCCCGACCTTTCGGGAAATTCTTTAAAAATAATTTACGAAAACCTTTTGCTGTTCACCAGACCTGTCATAATGTGTTCAGGTCACCAAAGAGTAACTGGACCTATATTTGGTTAGAACACGGTTGGTTTATTTTTATAGGTTAAAGGTCTCCATGTGACAAGTGAATGTTTATTCAGATATGAAGTTTGTGTAGAGATCAATATAGGCAATTTTAAATGCTTTGTCGTGAATGGCGGGTTCCGCTATTCATGTGCAAATGTAAAATACGTAAGAGGAATTCATGCGCTGTGAGTTTTGCATAACACCGTCCCGGTATCAAAATGTTTGCAATTGTATTGACAGCGATGTTTTTTCTTTTCTTTTTACGAGTATGGTGTTTATAAAAATAACACTCCTTTGTGCCAAAATTTTAAGATAAAATTGTTTGTTTTGCGCAATTATATTATATTAATGTTTAAAACCTTTTATTTTTTTACTCAGTTTCCATTACCTCTTTAAAGATCACTAATTGGTATATTATTCCATGTTCAATATTTTTTATTAACAGATACCGGCCAGTTCTATTATTCTACATATTTTTCAAAAAGCACTCATTATTTTTCCAAATTAAATTACCGATTTTACTTTAAGACCCGTGTCCACATAGAAAACACCATAGAAGGAAGATCAACTTATACTAGCTACTTTTAACGACGATTTTTTATCACCAAAGTCGTCGTTAATCCAAAACAAAATAGAAGAAAAAGACAAAGGTCTAATTAAAAAAGTCCTTCTTAATTAAGAACCTTCAACTCGTATAAATTTCAGCAAGGTAAGACAGCTAGGTTTCAAATTAATTACAAGTAATGCTATCGATATAAAATGTACTCTATATTTTTTTTACTTAGTAAGTAACGTACTTTATAAGTAAACTAAATATTACGGTAATAATAATTACTGATATAATAACAGATAGATAAAAAAACCAAACACTTGATAGAAGAGTTTTATTTCTACTCACAATGGTATATCTATGTGTTTAGCTCTACCCATAAAGTTTTATCAATTATCGCAAAAATAATACCTAAATTAAATGTTATTTCAAATTGGTTGTCTTCTTCAAAGTCTATAGATATGAATATCGTAATTATCTGATAAAAACATAGTTACAGGCCTTGTCAAATCTACAAAATATACCTTTTGAAAAATTCCCTTGACTTCTAACTGCGTATTTTCCATGTCGAGTTAAGTACTACAAATAGTGACTTGAGTTGTTCTCAAAACGTAAAAAAGACGGTTTAAACAGAATTTGAGCTCCATTCACTACCCTTGACCTGTAAACTTCTAGACTTTTCTATGGTGTTCTAGTAATAGACTGTTGAATAGTATTTATGTGTTTCTATTATGAGTCGTTTTTAAGCGATGAATGATTTACGTATACGATTAGTTTTATTTATGAAGATTGACAATATAAACTATTGTTGCTGTTATTTAAGATATGATAATTAAAAGAAAGTTGTCTCAAATTTCTTTTAGTACCTAGATATACAAAACAGTTGTCATGTAATAAATTTTACATAAAGGCCTTCAAAAAACATTTTGTAAATTATTAATAATAATAAATATTGAAAGAATAGAGAAATATCGATCCCGAGGCGGGATTCGAATATTTTTCTATTCTTTTCTTTAAAATTATATTCTTTAATAATTATATTTATATACCTAGTATTTGAATGCCATAAAACACTAAATATCAAATTAATTGGATATTTGTTGAAATATTTCAGAGTTTAAGTAAAAAGAAAGTCACACATTTAAAAATATTATTATGTATTGATGAGTACAAATATAAAATATGAAGACGTATGATAACTAGGCTGCATATCATTGGAACGTGAATCAATGTCTTTGATCGATTTTCTGAATGGCCAAGTATGTAATCAACCCTCTGTAACCTTACCTATTAAGCTGTGGTTTGTCTTCAAAGAGAATGACCCCACTCACAAGTATCACTTTTAAATTAATATCCATTAAACTAAGGATGAATAAAAAATGACATCCAACAACGTAGTATAAGCACAGCATTTATATTACTGAATTTATATTACTGAAACTCCGGAATGTTAGCGTAAATCAAAATATTTACAATATTTAATAATTTCTGAAAATTAAAAAATACTCATTATTTGTATCTAAATATTTGCAAATTTCGCGTGTATCCATTCAGATCACGTTTTATCTGTAAATTGGCCATGGAAATAAAAAAAAATAAGTTTTTAAACTTTATAGCAATAAAGTTGTATTACTCAAGTCTTGTATATAAATTAATAAAGTTCTCTGGATCGCTGCCATGATCAAGAAGATGCTAAGTTTCATCAATCTCGAGGGAACCTTAAAAATTTTCGAACGCGCTTCATGAAAATTTATTACTCTGAACACCGCTATATTTCATTTTAAAGTCAAACTTGTAAGTCTAAAGAGTATCAAATCATACAGATCTTTTAAATTGTGTAAAATATGTATATGTATGAAATTAATTTACAAAAAAGGAGTTGTAAAGTACTTCAACTTTGTGAAGACAAGTGTGTTACATATGTAAGACAATAATGTAATTTTAAAGTGAAAATCTTATGAATAATGGAAAGTAAAACCTATAGATTCGCAGTTATCTCAGAAGAGTACCTAAGTGAGAGGAAAAATAAGAAATTTTATTTCGACTCTTACTTATTGAACTCATGAGCTTTTGTTTCCTTTCGATTAACACACAAACTTCTCAATCATTAAAAAAAAAACACGAACATAAAGCTAAATTATTCCTATAGAACAAGCTATCGAATCTATCCTCGAACGAAAGCTTTTGAAATGGCGAAGAACGTGTCCGCCATCAATCATTTCACAATAATTAATCAAATGTCATTGTTAATTAAACTGTACATCTGATAATTATTATTAAACTAGCAGTCCGCCCCGGCTTCGCCCGTGGTACATATTTACGTTTTCTCTACATAAGAACCATCCTCGTACTTCAAGGAATATAATAAAAAAAGAATTAACGAAATTGGTTCAGCCGTTCTCAAGTTATGCGCTTACCAACACATTTTGGGATTCATTTTTATATTATAGATGATGTTCCGTTTAGAGACAATTTGTTAAATAATAATTATTACAGATTAAACAACTGTAACTTCACCTTTTCCTTGTACCTACATCGACGAGTTACAAAATCATAAAATCTTCAGACAATTTAATACGAATTATTAAAGGTCGTAAATTATGTTTATACAGTTTATTTAATGTGATAACGAGAACCAGCTTTTCATTCAAAATTAAAAAATAGAATAATTAAAAAGAGGTAATCTAGTAAAAAGTTCTGAGGAAGAAATAGAGAAAAAGATAGAGTTGTATGCGAGCTTTCTCCTTAATCTGAAATCGGTTGAAAATAATTAATTGAACCGTAATTATACGTATTTAAGATGATATATTTAATCAAAATATCAATTTAATGATATATAGAGCCTTAATATTAGAATATATTAATATTCTACATTTTAATCGAATTCAAATTGAATTATTGTAATTTAAAAAGAACACGTCTACTTTGTCATTCACGGAGATAATTTCCAATTAGCATTCAAGAAGAAAAATTGATATAACCGGGAAATTCGAAGGAAAAACTTAATAAATATTTAATAGCCAATGTCATTCCTTTGTTACATTACGCTAGCTTACAAAAAGCTTCATACTTGTTGATTACGACGCGCAACAGTTTCCTTTGCCTACGTTTTGCGCGAAAATTAAAAAAAAAATTGAAATTCGATTTTCTAATCGATGCGACTTACCGTTATACTCGCCGGCTGGTTCACAGGTAATTTTTTAAAAACATTCAAGTCGCCGCGTCGTCGTACGTGCGTTCGCCGCGGGCACCGGGAGCTTACTGAAGTCGGGTTGATTTCACCTTTACCTGTTACGCTGTTCTGGCTGGGCGGGTATGTACGTCATGGTGACGCGACGCCATTTTCATAATACAATTTACATGCGAAAAACATTTGATGGAAAATTCAGTTGATAATGACTTTCTTTGAATGCTTTGCATTGGGGAAATTTTGTGAATAACCGCTATCGTTGATGGATTGGGAAAGTTTGGGTTTTTGCATAAAGTTTTGCATATTATTTGATGATGTATTTTATTTTATACATAGAAACTAGATAAGAAACTTTTCGATAATGTTGAGACTATTTTAAAACGGAAATAAAAGATTTGGCTTACCTACAATTAAGACTACACATTTAAACTCATATCATGAAATAGTATATTTTTGCTCTATCTAAGAAAAAATAAACTTTACTGAAGAAGAACTAAATCAAAGTCCGGCTATATGTGCAAACCAATGATATATTATGCAAATGAAGAGCTTTTTGTTTAGGTATAAAAATAGGCTTTTTAAAGCGCTGTTTGAATTGTAATGATAATTTCATATAACTGAATGAACTGAATACAGAACCAAGTCTGATCTTCAATATGATAATTATAATCTCCATCCTACAAGAACTTATAAAATTTAACGCATCCAGGTCCAGCAGTGTTACCTATGCGTAAAACAAAAACACAAATTTGCATAAAAGCTGAGTACACCATAAAGCTACTGTGTAACATAGAGCAAGTGTATTGTTTCATAATATTACCACAATATTAGCTGAAGCGACAGATGTAACGGCCAACGATTATGAGAATAAATAATATAGATGTGGCAATTTGTCATTGGACTAAAATACACATACGTTTATTATTTTTGTGTCCTTTTAGCCTGAAATATTAAATAAACATTCACGTTAATTTTCCCAGTTACTTAAAACATAATGCAATTGATTAGTGCATATTCTGTTAGTTGGTTTGCTCATATTTTTTTCTACTCTACATAATATATGAATTTTAAATTACTAGAGGCAGTTTTGTAAAAAAAATAGTGTAATGTATGATTAAATAAAATAATTTTCAGCGTGACTGTACCGATTGAAAAATTGGCTAGGTTTTGTAGATTTTATACGCGACTATTCAAGTTTGAATGGCCTATATATTCACTGAAATTTTATTTGAAGTCAGTTCATGAAGTTACAATTGTTATATATTTAAGTAAAGTGCGAAGTCCCGTGTCCCCGTAGTGGGGTAAGTGGCAGATGCATTATTCATACATCTGTTTCACTGATCGATTTTCTTTAGAGACAAGTAGGTGATCAGCCTTCTGTGTCCTGCCAGACCGAGACATTTTTTTTTTCTTCGTCTCCACCGGGAATCGAACCCAGGACCCCTCGGTTCTACGCTCAAGCGCCAACCACTGTACCAAGGAGGCGGTCGTTATATATATATTTAAGATAGCTGATAAATAAATCTATCCCATTCCGTAAAACGTGACAATTTATTTACACAATACATAGCTATTCGTAAAAATAAATAACATGTCATTTCGCTTTAATATTTCATCTTTGCCTCTAACGATATTTCTCCATTAACATTTTCCCGCCCATCTCACATATAGCGCTGTCTTTGTCACACTAATTTCAGAAACGTACATATGAAAGAGACAGATATAGTTTCAGTGATGACTAATGAATGGAGCGTATGACATGTTTTGTTTCCAAGATATGTTGATTTTCTGAAACGGGTAGCATATAGAGAGGAAAACAGCTTTTGCTTTAGTTTTAAATATGGAACACGCGAAATTAGACCATATTACTATTGGATAATTGATTATAATTGTGTGTACTATATTTTGTCTGAATAACTCAGGTTGTACGTTGAATAATTTATGAAATTATTAATTACTTTAGTTTGAATGTGAAATTTTATAATAACACCAATTCCCTGGAAAGGCTAGGGTATTTTTCAACAATTAAAAAGCTTTTTAAAAGTCTATTAATAAACTCCTTTGATATCAGTTATATGGCTGTTGCCGCACGATTTTAGAACTTAATTCAGGTTGTAGGTTCGATTTCGTGCCGCACCTTAGACATTTGAAATATAATTAACCAAATGCAACAAACTACTATTGCTTTTTATACATTGAAAGTCAGTTCTTGTGACTTCTCTATATTCTATTAGGTACTATAAGAAAAGTAAAAGAGGATATAATACGTTATATTTTTTTGTATGTGAGTTTTGTAGGCGTTCGTGAATATATATTTGTGTATGTTTCTGTATTCCACTCTAGAAATTTGGTTATTTTGGTTCCCTGGGGAAGGCCTAAGTATACCGGTGACCTGAGTCTGGCCTGACGTCGACAAAGTTAAATCTATACCTATCTGTTACCCGCGGTTTCGCCTACGTATCCAAAGTAGAAATCCCCATGGGAGTTAGTTTTGCCGCGGTAAAAGAAACCTAGGTCACACTCTAGTCTTTTAATTTATTTTATTCAGATAGACAAATCGAAAACATGAAAGAGATACATACAAACAAATACACTTAGTCTCAGCGAGATGATATATAGCTTATAGCCTTCCTCGATAAATGGGCTATCTAACACCGAAAAAATGTTTCAAATCGGACCATTAGTTCCCGAGATTAGCGCGTTAAAACTAACAGAACTTTATAATATTAAGTAAAGATTTTGTAAGGAAACAGAGAATCAATAATAAATGTTGGAATATTTCATTTGAGTTCATACCAACTTGCATAGGTAACTGGTAAGCTATTAAGTAATCATTATAAATCTGTACAAAGCTGTGTGAATTTCCATACATCTTTTTGAATAACATATAAGTTACATGTTATATAGAATCAAGTAGTACTCAAAAAGGTAACCACATTATAATAATTGAGAGTATGTGTATACACAAAAGCGTAGAACCGGAAACCTCATACCCAAAGGTAATTAAGCCTCCTCGTACAGTAAATATGGAGCTTTGCGTAACTCTGACTTCCTCTGCGTCAATTTTTGAATGGCTTGTTACGTAATTCTGAATTAAAAGCTAATAACTCTGTTAAGAAAGAAGAAGCTAATAATTCAGTTTAAATGAAATGTAATGTTTTTGGAAAATCGTCCTGAATGTAAAAATAAAAATAACTTTGGTTTGTATAATAAGTATTTCCTATGTTTTACATATTAGTAAATACATTTCGCCAATCATTATACCAATTATTATCCTTTCTGTCTAATATTTACTAACTTTCCATTTGCGGTTTATCTGAATTTGACATTTTAAAAATTAAAACGCAAATCAAATTAATTACCTACTGACCTTCTTTTAGAATCACGTAATCCATTTGTGATAACATAATGAAAATCGGTGCAGTAGTTTTTTGTAGACAGACAGTAGACTTTGTTTGATAATATTTTTTAGTAACTTTCAATCTGAAGTTCAATGCAATTGTTTAACTTCTCTCTTGTGCTATTGCAGAACATGCAAATTTATATCCTTATCAAGCGAAGAGTGAACCGGTACCTACTAGGGAAGCGCGTACCATCCTAGACCGCATCTAGCTTTCCATCAGGCGAGATTGTGGTCAAGCGCTTCCCTATCTACAGTAAAAAAAAAAAAAATGTTCTACTCACAAAGACTAAACGTTCCGTGTAATAATTAACAAATGTACTTCCTCTCTGAGGCTCTGACAGTTTTATTAACATTGCTATCAGTAATAGCTGTTTGTGCCTTGTTCTATGAACGTTTATAATGTGAATGTTTATAACCTTTGGATGTGATTTGTAATGTGTAGGTTGTGTGGGCGTCACACAATATATAACTGATTTATCAGCTCTTAATATTTCCTTGGTAGATAGGAAATATTAGGAGCTGATAATATTGCAAAAGGTGAAATTATATCACAATTCATAGGATATTTATTATACGTTGCATTCATTTAGTATAACATTGGAAGTTCATATTGTATAGAATAAAGGATTAAATGCCTTATATAGGATTATATAGATTACTAGCGGTCCGCCCCGGCTTCGCCCGTGGTACATATGAAAAATAGATGTTGGCCGATTCTCAGACTTACCCGATATGCACAGAAAATTTCATGAGAATCGGTCCACCCGTTTCGGAGGAGTATGCAGACTAACATTGTGACACGAGAATTTTATATATAAGAAGATATATCCTCAAAGGAAATACAGTGAAACTGTATGGAAAACGGCATTATACATTAATACTCGTCGAAGTAAAACGCTCGAAAATTGTTAAATTATACTTACCTATAGAGTAATAAAGCATCTTAATTTTGTAATTGAATTTATGAAAGCTTTTAATACAAGCCCTTGAACAAATTAGTTTCGAGTGAAATATTAATTATAATAAATTAAAATAGTTGTTCAAATATATATTTCTAGGACACCCGGGCTAAAACGTAACATCTAAACATATTTTTTTTATGAAATAAGCTCAGAATGAACTGTTTTGAGCGTGTATGATATTTATTAGTGTACTATTAAATTACATAACCTTCCTAGAGGATCATTCTATCTATTAAAAAAACTTCATCAAAATTCGTTGTGTAGTTTTAAAGACTTAAGCATATATAGGGTTGACCAGACAGCGACAGCGACTTTGTTTTATACTATGTAGAGATAGTCCACTGATATAACATTTATTTAAGCAATTTGGTTTAACAAAAATTATTGTCATTTAATAAGATTTTAAGAACTTCTAATTTTCTTTATTTTTTTGGATTGTTACGCATTTTAGTTTCTTACGTAACCGCTAGAGGTGCTCTATCTAATCGTCATGCAAATACAATAAACATTTTAAGTCTATGATACGGATATAATCAATATCAATCAATGAATAAAATCCAAATCCAAAACAAACAAAACAATTCAGGAAGTTTTATTTACTGTTATTAAATTGTTTGTCCTGGAGTATTTATTTATTTAAATTATAAAAAAAATGTATTAATTTCATCTGAATACGGATTTAAAACCCAATTATTTAACTAATATACCTAATGTGTGCGGGAATTATATTTCAACATGAACTAATTACTATACCCAATAATATATTTTTAAAATTAATAAAATTATCAATTATACATGCCTACTTCTAGTTTTTAATTTCGTATTTCATTATTACCCTTGCGGTTACCCAAATAAAACACAAAAACATTAACCATAAATTTATTTAACTACCTACTATTTACAGTTCTGTGTGAGGCGACGGGAATTTCTTCAGTACAGCATGGTAAAGGTTATAAAAGGCATAGAAGGAGACGCTCAGGATCACCACCAGGGACCCTCCGAAGACGAAGCTTAGGAAACTGCCGTCTATCATGTTGGTACCTTCCAGGCTGGGGGCGTGACCTTGGAACAGGTCTTTGGTGCCAGATCCAGCTGCTTTTCTTTCTTCCATCATACGTTTCATGGATGATAGACGCTCTTTTAACTCGTCTATCGATTCCATGACATCTTCGGGCTCTAGAAATAAATTTTAGTAGGATGTAATGTTTTATGTGCATTGTGTGGGCATTATCTGATATGTTGGTAGTAATAACAGAAAAGGCGATGCTACTGACATATTATATTTATTATTTAAGGTTATAATTTTATCGTATCATGTAATTTATAACAGAATTTACACGAAAAGACTGTTTGTAGCAATAAAAAATATATTTTTAAAACACTAGGTGCTTTAATTAATTATTTGTACCTTTATGAACTTGACATTAAGCGTATTATATGATTTTCTTAGTTAAATTTTTGTGCGGTCTATAAAATCAAAATCTAAAATAGGTTCTGTCGTTTTTAAATTGTATATATTTTTTTATTAGGAATTTAACAGTTAAATAATATAAAAAGTACATGGAAAATACGCGAAATGGATCACAGTGACATGGTTTTAGATGATCTTCTAGGTTCACTTTTAAACTGAATGTATTTTTAAGACCAGGTTTTAGTAAATAATAATATAGTAAACAATACGAGATAGGAACCAATAGAATCATATTTTATAGCACTGCTTAAAATTTATTAAACTTTTCATTCAAAAATGAAGACATAAAAACACACATGATATCATAACAAAAAGTAGATATACGCATATTTTAGAGGTTATGATTCTTTGTCTATAGCTTCACTTACAATGAAACATTTGAGAAAGTTGTAATTTTTTAACTGTACTTATATATTTTATTCGGGAAGGATCTCTAGATCCTTTCACAGATAAACTTTAAAATACTCACGCAACAAAAACATTATAAACAAGTGAAAAATGACAAATTAAACACGCATTCTTACATAATAAATAAATGGCACACACAAATCACAGCACTTTATACCTTTTTCTTTTTCCGGCGACATTTCGCTTATAATAATATTGGTATTAATGTTTTGTTTTTTGAAGCCGCTTCGTTTTAGCAATGGCGTCGACGCATGCGCGCTGGAACTCCCTTGTTAGTGCCGTATTGATCCTGTCCCGGGAAACTGGACCTAGGAATAAAATGGAGCTCCAGAAATCACGATTGACTGATTGTCTTTTTAGCTCTTTTACCTAGATTATGTAGGTCGAGATGAATTTATAGATTTATGCTGTGGAGAGGAGTTACAATACTGTTGATGTTTATTTTATTATTTTATTCTTATTGCGTTATTGAGTTCATTAATTAGACAATGTATGATTTCTTTTAATTGTTTTTTTTTATGTTCAGTTTGCTTGTATGCATGTTATGATTGTACTTCAATGATTCGTAATTTCTTTTCAACAAAATATCTGACGTTGGTTGTCGGGCCTTATTAATTACATATTGTAGAGATTTCAAAACAACAACAAACAACACTTTTCTAAACAAATATACAGGAGCCCGTGTTGAACAAGGCCTATATCTAATAGTGGACGTAATGGAAATGCTGAAACAACAAAGTCCCTTACAAAATGAGTACCCATTCTCTTCTTTCGGATTTTCGAATTTATATATTTTAAAAAAAATTCTAAAACCACGCAGGTACTAAATCTTGATTTAACCCTGCACTGAACTTAACCAATTTAAAGTTTGTTATGTGCCACCGTTGTGATGTTGTAACTTAATGCTGTACGTTAACTTGGATAACTTATACAAGCGAAACTTAAAGTTACCTAATTGCTTCCTCATTAGAAATTTGTAAAATTTCTAATGAGCAAAGAGAACTACTTAGTACCCGAATACAACGATGGTAGCCGATGTGCTTATGTGGACTTAACTTTGTTCCAAATTTCATGCAGAAACATCGAAACAATCGCATTTATTTATTGCTTTAGAAGAAGTCTAATTGAATAAATAAATGTTAGGGCATAAATGTCTGTGGTTGGTCATCACTGATGTTTGTTTGTAATTGCCGTTTGTCGGTCATCAAAGGAACATTAGGCAAAGTTAAGCTGCAAACTACCACATATTGTCACACTGATTGGCAGCAATGATGGTCCATCATTTGATGGGCCAACGCTGTCGATTGTGAAAAGGGCCCATAATATATAGTTAGAAAAATATGATTGAACAATTTTCCATGTTACATTTTTAATTACTTACACTAAAAATACAATATTTTCATATAAGCTGAATTATTTTAACAAAATTCGTCAAAATTACGAACACGGATATCGTTAACATTAGATTCATAATTAATAATGTGCCAAATATTAAATTGTTATCGATTGATAATTAAAAAATATCGATAATATATGGATTAACATCACGCGACCTGTAATAAAGTTAAAACCCTACCTATTAATTTAAATGTTGGATGGTATTTACCATTTTTTGATAATAATGCAAATAAAAAATACTTTTCCTTACCAAGCTGCTTACTGCCTAATTGGCGACTTTAATCAGAAAAATCCTAATAAAATAATAATCTTCAACATGTGTCAGCAAGGATAAATAAAAAGAAAAGAGTCAGCAAGGGGAAATAAACGTTTATGAATATCAGAAAACCCCAGGTCTCAAATTATCTTTGTAGCAAATTTCATCCAAAATCGGTTCAGCGGTTTAGGTGCGAAGAAGACACGGACAGACAGAGTTACTTTCACATTAATAAATTAGTAGGAAAAATGGATTAGAGTGGATTTTATACACATAATTTGTAACATTTACGTCTACGAAATAAAAATGTAATACAACGAGAAATATATAACAAAAAAATTAAAATGGCTTTGAGCCTTTATTAAGGTACTAGCAATGCCCTGCGGTTTCACCCGCATAGATAGCGATATCGTTACAGTGAAAAGTCTACTATAGGTCGGACTATAGGTTTAATTTTTAATCACATGAATTTTTTTTTTTGTTTTAGTGGGGAAATCTTTCATAGATACCCACGGACTCCGGGGCCGTGGGTTATGTCGGATTCCTACCGACCAAAACCCCACTGTGTTCCGTCAAGACGCATATATGTACTTATTTGGTAGAATTCCTCCATGACCCCCGCACTACGGCCTGCTCGAACAGTATACCTACTATTTTCTGTAGATTGACACTTTTAAAAATTCGTTATATCTTTTGAATGGAATATCCAATTCTTTTCATTTAAAAAGTATTTTGCTGGTATTGAAACAGTCTATAATAAAACATCATTTAATGGGATAAGGATTAATATAATATATGTATGGATAACATGGTTTGATTACTGTCGGCATTTCTATTTACTTTGAAAACGTAAAAAAGTTGTTGTAGTAACATAACTACTGAAGATGGACATATGGTATCGCGGACTTTCTTGTAGATATTGATCCATTCTATAATACCGTAGAACATTTTTTTGTTCTATCTTCAATAGATTCCGCAGCGCACGCGATGACAGAAGTTTTATTGAGGATTTTTTTACACCTTGGGTTACATTATTGCATTTTTGGTAAGGATCTCTAATTTTTTTGAAAATGCAATATAGCCTATGTTGCTCAGTAAAGATGCAGCTTTCTAATGGTGAAAGAATTTTTGAAATCAGTCCAGTAGTTTATGCGTGAAAACGATACATAGATACATACATACATACATACTTACAAACTTTTCCTCTTTATAATATTAGTATAGATTGCATAGCTTCTATCGCGGGCCTTGAGCGCGGGGACCGAATCGAGAAATTTCGTAACGAAAAACCTCACGCTCCCCACTCCGACGGGCTCGGAGGCGTGGCTTGAAGGCATAGCATGCAATAGCTTTACCGCGGCAGTCCCCGAGTGCCACACGTCTTTTACCTTAACACCTAACCTGACAATACAAAAAATATAAGTAGTTTAAATTATTTTTATTAAACACGATATTTTTTACACATATAGATTAGATTTGGAGGAAAAAAGCCCTTTAATATAATATAAACACAGCTAAAACAATTAGAAACAATTTTATCGCAGAATTAATAAAAATTGATTCATCATATCGTATTAACATCAATCAATATAAATAAAACTTTATTATATTATATTTATGTTTAATCCATAGGATAATAGGATTACTAACTCAGATAATATTATTTATCTTAAAATATTTAATCCTATGAATTATCCAAGTATTTAAATACGAAGAATGCGCAAATGATTTCACAGAAGTATTCAATATATCAATATGGTGTCCTACTTACCTCTTGGTCTGCTGCTTTTAGTGGGTAAGTAATATAAATTATATTTCGCTTACTATTTCCATATATAAATATGTTACCTACTAATTATGCGCAGTCGTTTGTTTTAATTTAAGAGATTTTGCGTTTCAAAGAGCCTTTTTTGAAGTCATTTAATAATTCGTAAATAATAATGCTAATGCGTAACGTAATTAAATTACTGGTTTAAAGCAACATAAAATTTATACTTTAAATTTCATTTTGACTTCGAGCTAAATTATTTTCAAATTGCCTAAATTAATAAATATATTCTACGCCTTATTTTTTCAAATATTTTAAGCATACACCGTGGCAATCTAGTATGATTTTTTTTTTAATTTTAGGTATACATTCACAGACATCATTATTTCAAAGTCTCCAATAAAACTGTATCCATAGAACTTATGTTAATTTTTTTTGTGCAATTTTCATAGCTGTAGCATTGCTATTTCAATTTCTTTCTTTCTCATAATAATCTCTATTTGCCATCTGCAGTACTTATGTGCATGTGATTATTGCTCTGCTTTTTTATTACACGCTTTATATTAGCTTCACCTGTATGTTTGTAACCGACTTCTTTGGGCGCGATTTTGACCCACTTGAAACGGCCAGATTTCATTCAAACTTTGTAGATTTATTGAGGACCGATGACAATACACTAATTTGATAAAAATTTTCTATTTTTTAGTTCGGTTTTCTATAAAAAGCGTGTTTTTTAGTTTTTTTAAACTATTATTATTATTTATGAATAGGAATAATTAATTTTCATTTCTTTCAGCAACCGCCTACGCCAAATCCCCGTTCATTGTTGGTGGTCAGGACACCACTATTGAAAGATACCCTTCCCTAGTTCAAGTGGAATACCTGAAGAGCTGGGGCTCCTGGAATCAGGAATGTGGAGCCAGCATTCTGACTAGTTACTGGATCCTATCTGCTGCACACTGCTTCGAGGGATGGTGAGTATTTCTTGATATTGACAGATAAATGCTTTATACATCTTATATAATATAAAAATCTTATATATAAAAATGAATCGCAAAATGTGTTGGTAAGCGCATAACTCGAGAACGGCTGAACCGATTTCGATAATTCTTTTTTTATTATATTCCTTGAAGTACGAGGATGGTTCTTATGTAGAAAAAACGTAAACATGTACCACGGGCGAAGCCGGGGCGGACCGCTAGTAGATAATAATATTATAAACTAGTTATATAGAGATAATTTTACTATGAAGGATTCCTATGACGTTTTACATATTTCATTAATGAAAATTTTGATTAATCGTAAAAATTAATTAAACATTTATATAATTCTAGTTTTGGACGAAGTAATACGTATTTAACACAATATTTATGTCTGAAATTTAAAAAAGGTTTGATAATCCTTTACACCAGAAAGCATTTTAACACAAACTAGTTAAATTATATAGAGATTTTCACATAGATCTATTAACCATTTAATATTGCATATCCATTAATACTGTAACATACTCCATTCCAGGACATACAGAGCTGCCAATACACGTATCCGTGCCGGAGCCACCTTCCGTCACACAAGCGGGAGCGTTCACAATGTGGACTTCGAGCGCAACCACCCCGACTACGGCAGGGCTTCTAGATACGACGCCGACATCAGTGTGATCAAGCTGCGCACTCCCATCGCCTTCACATCATCTATCCAGAGATGTACTATTGTAAACCAAGGCTTCGTCGTTCCTGACAACACTGCTGTCATCCACGCTGGTTGGGGTACCACACGGGTAAGAGAAATGTCAAAGACTTTTAGAAAGTTGAATTAACCCTTAACACGGCAAGCCCTGAAATAATGTACCCAGATATTTCAGAATTGGTTTTAGTGATAGTTATTGATTAAAAAATACTATAGTAGAGAAAAAAATAAAACAAATTTTCTGAAAGTAGGTTTTTCAGGATGTCCGTTAAAACGGCCTTTGCCAAGAACCCCGTCTTCATTGCTGTCTCAAAAAACGGACAACGCTGTAATACAGCTTATAAAATAAAAATGAAAAACAAAAATATTCACTTAATATAACACAATTGAAAACAATTTCAAGTAGCATTTTATTGTTTTATTGTATTGCAGTATTTTCACTATCTATTATAACAAAAAAATCTTCAATTTTAACTAAATACCTAACAAATGATAATTGAGCCCTCTCGAGCTCAATCACACTATTTAGTTGTATGGAATGTTAAATAACATTTATTATTTCGTGTCAAGCAACCTTCGGTTTCATGTAATACAGATAATAATGGTTTTTCTAAATGTGAAGTGATATTTGGCCGATGATTAGGAAATTTAGACGAAATGCATGTGGAGGTCGAGGAACTCCCGGTTCTATTGTAGACCCAACAGATTTAAGTGATCTTAGATTATATTCGTCATTTTGAACTTAATCTATACTTATAATAAATCTGTAGAGAGGCCAATTCTGTACATGAAATATATTTAAAAAAAAACTATGAAGGGGTGATAAGGGATCGCTACTGATGCCAAAAATGCAATCAGTAAAATTTTTGTCTGTCTGTCTGTCTGTCTGTCTGTCTGTCTGTATATTCGTTATAGAAACAAAAACTACGCGACGGATTTTAACTAAATTTGGCACAATTATTCTTCATACTCCTGGGCAGGTTATAGTAAAAGAATCATGTAAATCGGTGTAGAAACACCAAAGTTATACATGAAATACGTTACAAGTCATCGCGCGTGAATACAGAATCATGCCATAAGGATTATTTTTGTGTATCAGTTGCTGCGTTCGACGCGCTGCGCGGCGGGAGCTATAAAAATTAAAAAGGCGGCGGGTCTGCACCCGTTTCGCGTTGTCACGGCATCACGTGTGAATGGCTGAACCGATTTCGATTATTCTTTTCTATTATATTCCTTGAAGTACGAGGATGGTTCTTATGTAGAGAAAACGTATGTGCCACGGGCGAAGCCGGGGCGGACCGCTAGTTAAAAATAATTCTACATATAATTAAAGACTCTAAAGCAAGAAATACCCATAAAAGTGATATTTTATTAAAGTACGAATCATGGCAACGTCCGTTTCTTGGGACATTCCAAATGGTTCTTAGTTACCTGTATCTTCGGCACTGTCCCAAAAAACGGACCAGCTATATTTCGAATATTTTGTCATAGAATTTTTTTAATATTTCATAATCTTTAGAGCAAAAACAACAGTTTATCTCACCTGAAAGTTAAATCAATAGCAATCAAACATGGAAACTATTTCATTAAAGCTATTATTGACCAGAAACACAAACCATCACTAATTCCGGGAATCCCTAAATTCAACAGTCACCTAGCACACGAATTAAATGTTCTCTATAATTGGCATGTAGGAGAAAAATAAAGGATTGTTATCGTACTTTCTCCAACGTAGTCAATTTTCTAGATTTTTTGGAACGTTAAAGATTTACACGGCTATAAGTACATGTACTAAAAAAGTGACAGAAAAGCTTTAAGGGTTAAATCATTCCTGTAGTTAATTGTAAATTTTTCTTTGTTAGAAGAATGAAATAGCGTTAAATAGTTTGTATCATTCTTATAGTACATGTTAATTGGATATAATTGTTTGACTTCATCTAGCTGCAAAAATATAACGTTACGTTCAATGTCTTCTTATTCAGAATTTCAGTATAGTCAATATGATCACAATTTTCTCCCAGATAAAAAAAAAAACTTTTGCCTTCCAGTTCCAGGGTCAGGCGTCCCACGTCCTCCAGCACGTAACCATCAACGTGATCAACAGATCCCTTTGCGCCCAACGCTATGGTGGAAACACCATCACTAACAACATGATCTGCGCTGGTATCCTGAACGTTGGCGGTCGTGACGCTTGCCAAGGAGACTCTGGTGGTCCCTTGTACGCTGGCAATGTTGTTGTAGGTGTTGTTTCCTTTGGAAATGGATGCGGTGACGCTTTCTACCCCGGTGTCAGCACTCAAGTATCTTCCTACACCAACTGGATCCTTTCCACTGCCCGTTAATTCCTACTTTGATCTTAGTAATCTAGTTTCATCTACGTTTTAGTTTATTCCTCTTTTATACTAGTAGTTAAGTTTAATTTGTATAATATGAGCTATACAACTTGTGAGTTTGTCTTCCAAAATAAATGTACTATTCCAGAGGACAGCTTTCAAATCATCATCAGTCATTAAGGAATAATAAAAATGGTTTTCTGCGGTATCTACCATGTAATATATTATGTTATAATAAAATCTTGTGAAATAGTTTACGTCTGTTTTATTTGTTTGCATCAAGATCGATATCGTTTAGATATCTTATTATTTTTTAAGGAAACACCATATCATTAATACACAAACACGCCTTTAAGTACCAGATTAAGATTAATTAACAATGATTAATGATGGATTTGGATTTCCCATACAAATTTTAACATTTACCGCATAGATATCAACGATTGTAAGGTAAGTACATAGTTGCTGATTAAATTAATCCAGGGATATTTTTTAATACTTCAACATCATATTTTTTAATTGTTAAGTTTTGTGTAGTGCCTGCAAATGGCATAACTGCGAAAAAGTTCTGTCTGCTATAAATAGGAGAAATAGATTAAAATTTTCAGAAAAAGTAGTTAATATCGTATCGGTCATTTTTATTTGATAAATTACTTGAAAATGGATCGATTTACGTTATAATATAATTCTGAAACTATTCGTTCAACAATGGTATAGACATTCATTAAAATATAAATTCATGAAGATAATTAGAAATCAAACGTGAAGTTAAGGATCCATATAGTTATAGGAAAAATTTGGTCAATTATTTCAGTGTTTTATCAGGAAATAGCAACTATAATTTATAACACAGTTTTGTTTAATCTCCTTTGTAAGTCCTAGGATTAGTAAATTTGATTGTAATAATACTTTATCTTATTAATTATCCATGTAATGGGTATTTAAATATCAAGTTTAGGAAAAATATTTTAAATAGAAGCGAACTTTAAATAATAATATGGTGTCCTATTTAACTTTCGGTTTGCTACTATCAGTAGGTAAATATTAATTTTATTTCTTTTATCAATGTTTAATAAATTATTTGATTTCTTATTTTAATATGGTTTTATTCCTTGTGTACAGTTAAATTTTTAATTAGCAACTAATAACTATGCACAATTATCTTAGATACTTCTGATCCGATTTCGGGATTGCCCAGATTGACTTATGATATCTATAGTTTTAAGATAACAATTTTTAAAATCAATTAAGTAGTTTATGAGATACATATTAACAAACACATAAATAACTCTTTAAACTGAGACATTCATTTACTGTAAAAATTGCATAAACTTTTCATACATTTCAGCAACCGTCCATGCCAAAACCCCATTTATTGTTGGCGGTCAGAACACCAGAATTGAAAACTATCCCTCGCTAGTTCAAGTGGAATATTATTTGGGCTGGGGCTTCTGGAACCAGGAATGTGGAGCGAGTATCCTGACTACTTACTGGGTGCTGTCAGCCGCTCACTGCTTCGAGGGTTGGTAAGTATTCAGTCATCATTAGCCTATTTTGTTTTACTGCAGAGGAACGCTCCAAAAACACGTCGCAAATATGTAAGATAAAAGTTTATAAATAATAATATAGTAGATATAAAACATTCAGTCAGATTTTAATATACTAGCACTCCTCCCTTCATTACCTAGGATTAATTTAATATATTTTAAATATATTTTTTTCATTGGATATAAAAAAGCCAAGTAATCTAATATATATTATAAAGGCGAAAGTTTGTATGGATGTATGGATGTTTGTTACTCTTTCACGTAAAAACTACTGAACCGATTACAATGAAATTTAGCACACATATAGAGGGTAACTTGGATTAACACATAGGATAGTTTTTATCCCGGAAATCCCACGGGAACGGGAACTATGCGGGTTTTCCTTTGCAAACGCGGGCGAAGCCGCGGGCGGAAATCTAGTTTACTAATAATCTCAAAGAAAGAAGCTATATTCCAAATTGTTTAAAGCTAATGACAATTCACTTTTATGTTGAATTAATTGATGTTATAATTTCACATTTTTGCCTTTGTTACTTTGAAGATAATATTAATTTATTATATTTTATTGTTTCAGGACTTACAGCCGTCAAAACACACGTATTCGGGCAGGTGCTACCAACCGTCACACTGGAGGGAGTGTTCACAATATCGACTTCGAACGTAACCACCCAGAATACGGAAGAGCTTCCACCTTTGACGCTGACATTAGCGTCATCAAGCTACGCACTCCTCTAGTATATTCTGCTACTGTTCAAAGATCTACTATTGTATCACAAGGCTTTGTTTTACCAGATAACCAGCCTGTGGTCCACGCTGGATGGGGAGCTACTAGTGTAAGAGAGTTTGGAATATTTATGTCAATTTAATTGTGATTTTCATCTACTCGGACCAGACGGCAGACATTTTATATTTTTTTAACAATGAACATTTGCCTAATAGAGTAGCTTATTAAAAAGTAGCAAGAATTTGATAGTAAATGTGGTGACGGCTACATATTTTATTTAAAGAGAAATTCCATCATAGTATTTTCAATGGTTCAATATTACACGACAGTTTAATAGCCGCGTTAAGGAACTTTGACTACGTTCTTATCAACATGAACATAGTCGAAGTTAAGTCAATCCGAAGGTGGTCTGAAGAGTAGATTGAAACATTTCATCAGACCTGAACCTTGGGACCTTGCTGAATGTAAATACTAATACTTAAATTAAATAATTTTTCAGTTGAACGGCGAGCCATCCGTGGTCCTTCAAGACGTTACCATCTATGTGATTAACAGAAACCTTTGCGCTCAACGCTATGGTGGTAACACCATTACTGCCAACATGATCTGCGCTGGTATCCTGAACGTTGGCGGCCGTGATGCTTGCCAAGGGGACTCTGGTGGTCCCTTGTACGCTGGCAATGTTGTCGTTGGTGTTGTGTCCTTTGGAAATGGATGTGCAGACGCTTTCTACCCCGGTGTCAGCACACAAGTGTCATCGTATACTAACTGGATTGTGGCTAACGCTCGTTAATAAATAGATTTAATAGCCGCGTTGTTTTATTATTCACTTCATTCCAACTTCTTTGCAAGAGATTTTTAACGTCAGATAATATTTTCTAAGATAAGATAATTGTTATTTAATCATAATTTGACTGAAAAATTTGGTAATCTAGTATTGTATTTGGGCATTTTTGGCAGTGAAGATGCGCAAGTACCTTTGTGTGGGTCAGCAGAAATAGCATTACTGATTGGATTATAAATAATATTGAACAATTTTAATCGTGCAATGATACATTCATTTTTAATTATTATAAACTGTTCTGAGCCACAAATCATATCGTAGAAACCTTTATCCATGTTTTGGAAAATCCGGAGATAATAATATTATATACTAGCCTTAAACAACAACTGAATTTAATCGCAATTCGATATAATTATCGATACATGCAATCTACATATTTGGAGAATCTTTATAAATAATGAAAATGCAATCTTATCGAAATTATAAGTATGCAGGTATCATACTTGCTACTATTGGGGGTGCTGTTTACAGCAGGTAAATTGATAATAATATAATTTTGATTAAAATATTTGTACCTATTTACATTTTTCACCTTCTGACTTATTACCCCTTTAATATTCTGTTTTATTGCTCGTTATTTCATTTTGTTATCTTTATAATAAAATCTCGAGTGGGATAGTGACATTTTTATAAAATTTGTATTTCAATTCATCACCATTTTAATCTCTTTCATATTTACCTTCAATTGGTTTTTTATTGGTGAATTATATTAATGTACAATCTTATTTGCAGCATCTTCTCAAGCTGAAAGTCCATTTATTGTCGGTGGACAAGATACCACAATTGAAAAATATCCGTCTCTAGTACAGATAGAGTTTTATTTCCCTTGGCTCGGACTTTGGGATCAGCAATGCGGTGGAAATATTCTTACTTCTTATTGGCTTCTTACTGCTGCGCACTGCTTAAATGAATGGTAATTATAATTTTATTTATGATAACCTGCAGTACGTCTCATAAATTCACGTATCATAAATCTTATATACTAAGTATCGTTATTTAATCTATCGTATTTTTTATTAAAGATGCCCCGCGGTTTCACCCGTATTGTTTCGCTCCTGTTGGTCTTACGGTGATTGTATATAGCCTTCCTCGATAAATGGGCTATCTAACACCGAAATAATTTTTCAAATCGGACCAGTAAGTTCCTGAGATTAGCGCGTTCAAACAAACAAACAAATACTTCAGCTTTATAATATTAGTATAGATTTAACTTAATCTATTACAGGTGGTATGATCCTAAGAACACCCGTATACGAGCTGGTTCCTCTTACCGTCATACTGGTGGAAGCGTGCACTACGTAGACTTTGAACGCAATCATCCCGACTACGGAAAACTTTCAAACTATGACGCCGATATTGCTGTCTTTAAACTGCTCACCCCTCTCGTCTACTCACCATCTATACAGAGAGGAGTTATTGTCAGCAGGGGTTTTGTTTTACCTGACAATTTCCCTGTAGTTCATGCTGGATGGGGCACCATTCGTGTGAGTATCTTCATAGTTACAGAAACCTTGTTTTTGAACCTTATCTTTTCTATGAAGTGAAGTTTGATAGCGAAGTATCTCGAATGGCGTCCGTTTTTAATTACAACCAGTATCTCGAAGCATAATCTTCATTATTTACAACCTATGTTATCATACGAATATATACCATTATCAATTTCTGATTCATTGAATGCATTCAAAACTAACTTATTCATATTTCACATTACAGTACAACGGGCCATCATCTTACGTACTTCAAGATGTTACAATCACCACGGTGAACAGAGAAGTATGTGCTTCGCGTTATGGACCAAATACAATCACTGAGAACATGATCTGTGCTGGTGTCCTCGACGTGGGTGGTCGTGACGCTTGCCAAGGAGACTCCGGTGGACCGATGTATGCTGATGACGTCATAGTTGGCATCGTCTCCTTTGGAATGGGCTGCGCTGATCCTAGATACCCTGGTGTCAGTGCTTCTGTCGCATCTTACACTGATTGGATTATTGAAAATGCACGATAAATAAAGGCATATGAATATAAAAATACGTTGTTTTATTATTGTCTACATACATAATAGTTAAAACATATTTTATTACCGTGTGATAGGGGAAGAAGACTGTTTATTAGTCTTTTATTATTTATTTTTTTGTTGACACCAGTGATAGATTTAATAATTATTTGAATACATGTATTCAAATAATTATTAAATATATCACTGGTTTTTTATATAACTTACACACAAGCAAATTAGTAAGGAAATATAAGAAGCTAAGGAAAAATCCTAGGTTATAAGGTCGAAAGTGTCTTTGTTTGTCTTTCTTTAGAAATGGTGTAATATTAATCGTACCCTAAATGTGTTACTACCCTAAGGCATCCTTTTATTATCTTATCTTATCTTAATATATATATAAATCTCGTGTCACAATGTTTGTCCTCAATGAACTCCTAAACCACTTAGCCGATTATAATAAAATTCGCACACCATGTGCAGTTCGATCCAACTTGAGAGATAGGATAGTTTAAACATGTAGGTACCACGGGCGAAGCCGGGGCGGACCACTAGTATCTATATAAGATCAAAAAGTAAGAGTGGTAAAGCACCCTTACGACTGTGTTTTCTTGATGACATGCCTTTCGCGGAAGATGTTCCAAAAAAAGTATAATAAGCAATTATAAATTATAATAGTAAACAATAAAACATATTTTATCTAAACATGGACCGTAGTAGGAATTGTTATCATAACAAACAAATCGGGAAGGAGGAAGTGAGTCATATCAATTCGTTGAAATGATAATCCAATTTAAACAAATTGACTAATCTCAATTTAAAAAACAAAGGTATCGTGAATCATGCTTTATCCACACTGAAAAGCGCGGTAGATCTAGTGAGCAATGTGGGAAAATTCTGAGGTATCACAAAACCTTTATTGAAGCTGTGGTCCGGTTTTGCCCGCAGTGCTCCGCTCCTGTTGGTCTTAGCGAGATGATAGCCTGTAGCCTTCCTCGATGAATGGGCTATCTAACACCGAATAAATTTTTCAAATGGGACCTAGTTCCCGCGATTAGCGCGTTCAAACAAACAAATAAAATATTAGTATAGAGTATAGAGATTTGGTTCCTTTTTGTGGTGTTAGAAGTTTCAAATCCAAAAATCTTAATTTTAAGATTAAAATAGAAAGAACTACAAAATTATACCTAGACTAAAAAGAGGACAAAAAAGCATGAAAACTAAAAGTTAAAATTGTATGTATTAATAATCAAAAATAAACGTTGTTTCTAAATAATAATAGGTAATATTTTTTTCCTAACAAGTAGACCTTTATTAATGCATTTTTTTTTAATTTATGCAGCATTTCAGATTGGTATATTGGTATACATTTTTCGATGGAATGATCTGTTGTCAAGACTCAAGGTCTTATTAATGTTGCAATTAGCATAGAATTGATAAAAGATCTTTGATATGATTTTTCATTCATAAATAATGAAATTATTCTGTCGTTGTCCTATACATTCTGGATTCTCGGTTGTTATCAAGTATCAAGATATTCGTTACATATTTATTTAATAAATAAAATCAGTTGTATTTTTCAATTAAAATTAGGACTGTTTATGTAAATCTTTATTGTGGAAATTATCTAACTCTGTTTGCAACGTTATAATAATATGTAGCAAGTGAAAATGAGAGGCCAGACAATCCTAAGGGCTGATTTTTCAATCCTTGGTTAAAACTTATTCGTCGAATAATGTATAAAACTACCATTTTAAAAACGTATTCTAATTGCCCGCATTTGACAGTTTACGTGACATTTTAATATTATCGTGAATACTTTATTGGATGGATAACTTTTATGCAAGCATTGAAAAATCGGCCCTTAAACGATTGAATGATATTATTATAAGCTATTACAAGTTAATAACTTGCAATGTTAGATACATACATATAAACATATTCATGTTCGGGTGAAATCTTGCTACACAATTTTGAAGCAGATATCTTAAACAAATTGAACTGATATACACATTCCATTTGGATAAAACTTTGAGACCTTCAGCTGAGTCATAATAATATGGTCACAGGCCTGTTTATGAAGATAGGTCGATCCCAGTACTTTTTCAATTATTTTTCCTCTTGCCAATTAGGATTGTTAGAGACCAGTCAACAATATTCATGGAGATAATAATAAAACAACATACGTCATTGACATGTTTTTATTTGAGGAAAATGTTCAAACAATCGGGTGCTGCATCCATCGAGCAGGGTAATGGACATTTAACTATTGAGCGTTCGTGATAATCCAATCAGAGAAAGCACCGACAGACGTGCTGATGGTGGGGAAATTATTGGTGTTCTCGCAGCTCTGGGTGTAGGAGGCCACGCCCACGATAATATTGCGGTTGTAGAAGGCGCCGCCAGCGTCCTCATGGCAAACGGTGCGCCAGCCCCAGTTCCAATCATTGACACAGAACATGTTCCCAGTGATGGTAATGTTATACGGTTGATAAAGGTACGCGCAGACTTCTCTAGGTATCGATTGAAGAATTGCATTTTTGAGCCTGAGTGATGGCCCAACGTTGAACTGAAATTGGAATGTTTAAACTCAAGTCTTAGTAATACGTGTGTGATGGAAAGTTTTTTTTTACCAGACTTATTTAGAATTTCACGAGGTGCTCGTTTGTTACTCTTTTCGTAATTACTTGAACCATTCAGTACAATAAAAGCTAATTTAAATTAATTAGCTACCTAAATACAGCTTTCCTGTCGATTAGTAATTTTAAATAGTTTACCTAACGGGAAACTTAAATATTCAGCACAATGCCAATAATAAAATGATCACTGTTTAAACAATACTTATTAATTCGATTAAAATGAAAGCTCTTTAAAGCAAGCTTTTTAAACGAGCATAAGTATGTTATTTTCAAAGGCTAAATAAACCTATTAAAGACAATTTTTGAATATCGATTTTCTACTTCCATCGGAAAAGTTTTGTATTTCACAAAGTTTTTCATTCATTCTTTCATAATAGCAATACGCAAATAAACAGATTTGATTTGTCATAATTAAGTACTTACATAAGGGGCTCCCCATCCGGCGATGGTAGCGGGGGAATGGTCTGGCAAGATATATCCCTGCTCGGCGATAACTCCAGGTCTTATAGACGGGGAGTACACGAAGGGAGTGCTTACTCTAATGACGCTAATGTCAGAATCGTGGGGTGCGGGTTTCGTGTAGTTGGGGTGGTTGCGGATAATGTCTATGTAGTGCACGCTGCCACCGCTCTCACGGAAACTGGAGCCAGCGCGAATACGAGCGTAGTCCGTACTGTTCCTGTAATAGAGCATTTGTTTGGAAGAACGCATCGTTCACAGCGACAAAGATAAATAAACTGATACAACGCTTATGGGCCCGCTTCACAATAGGCGGCGCTTGGCGAGTAGGGGCATCTATAGGCCGTAATGCCGTAATGGCGGCAAACATCGATGATCATTTGTTGGGCCAACGCTCCCCATTGTGAAGAGGGTCCATAAAGTAAATTAATTGTAGCTGCTGTGAAAGCATTTAAAATAAAAAAGTACTTACTGTATGGGGAAGCAATGTGCAGCAGAAAGAATCCAGCGAGAAGATAAGATGTTTCCCGCGCAAGTTTGAGTCCAAGCTCCATAGAACGGGATGAAATGTTCAACTTGTACTAAAGAGGGATACCTCTCGATGGCAGTGTCCTCACCACCGACGATACGAGTATTTGGAGTACATTGAGAAATTGCTGCAATGAAGGCAAAATATTAGCCAAAAAACGGAAAATTAGCAAAATTTTCATTAAAAAGACAGTGATCGTCAACGCACTAATCCTGCTGTGGGATCTTAGACTATTATAAAACAGTTGACAGACAACTCCGCCACAAGGCTTTCCAAAATAAAATTCGTCGCTGGACAGTTCTCTGTTATAATTATTATGTAAAACAAAAATGTAATATTACATGATTTTAAAAGAGTACGGAGTTTTTTTGTTAGAAACTGCTTTCCGAACCGGCGGTTAATATTAAATTATGTATTTTAACGTTTCAAAAGTGCTTGAGTTGAAAGAATAAACTTATGAGTTTAAAAAAATAATGATATGATCTTTCTTCGATCATTTCATTTGATCTTTCGAGAAGAAAGCAGAATATAAAGAAGGTTAATGTCATGAAAACAACATACAATAATAAGAGGTACAATACAAAAAGAAAGTGAAACTTCTTTAGGCGCGTTTAGAGTAACATTTCAAGGTAGCGTCATGGCAACGATTTTGATATCTTTGAATCTTGCTAAAGAAGTTTCACTTCTAATGCGTGTGCTCGGCACACATGATCTTTTTTTTACCTGCTAGGAGCAGCACACCCATCAGAGGCAAGTACAGCACCTTCATTGTTGTTGTTGTTGTTTAATTGTATTTGACAACAAAATTTCTCTATATAAATAGGATTCTCCAGATATAAACTCGTGCATATCACAATTACGAAGAATTTTGATTAAGTTAATTTATTGTCATTTATTATCAAATAATAAGATTAACCTTAAGTAGGTACTGGAAATATGGATTTTTTATGTGCTTTTTTTTTAATACCAAAGAACTGTGAATGAGGCCTCTCGTACGCATAGGCACATAAACGAAGTATTGGCATATGGCATCCTACTTCCTACTAATTCCTACTAATATTATAAACGGGGCATTTCATGCGAAGCGGACACCGATTGGGTCAGGTTTCAGATTTCGGTTATATTTTAAACTCAAACTCAAACATTTATTTATTTAATTAGACTTCTTCTAGAAGCACTTTTGAAAGAACGGCAAGAAGAACCGGCAAGAAACTCCATAGTTGCTCTTTTTCTTTTACATCATGTCAGTTTTAAAATTTAATTTTACAAAATACATAACATATACTATAAGAAGAATATTTTTATTTTATTTTACTTATAAATTTAAAAATAAATTCAAAATTAAAAATATGCGGTTAAACAAGTTATTTAATGCGGTTTATTTTTCAGTCATCAATTTATTTAAAAATTTCTTTTATTGAACTGATAATTACATTTGAAGTCGCACATGCTTCGCGCTTACAGACATCTTCAAAGACATGTATTTTAAAAACTAATCTTCTAAATGCAAAAATATTCGGTATACATACCGAGGATATGTACAGGTATAACATACTAAAATGTAACCGAAATCTAAAACCTGACCCTGAAATCTGTGTCCGCTTCGCGTGAAAGGTATTTCATCCTCACAAACGCATTTGGTTCCCCAAATTTGTGGGATGTGAGGATGGATGTGTATGTTGGTAATCTTTCACGCAAATACTACTGAATCCATTACAATGAAATTTAGCACACATAGGTACCTAATATTATAGATAGAGGGTAACTTGAGGTTTTATTTAAAACAATACTGCTTCTTTTCATATTATATGAGGTAGTAGTCACACGTTACATATAAGTACTTTGACAACGTTTTACTGCGGTTTTCCCACAGACATGTATCAAGATAGACTAAGCGAGTGTATGTACTTCCCGTGTCCAAACTAAGTTTATGAAACTTACTTGACGCTGGCCTACACTCAGTCCGCGCTTGCAGTTCGCCAAGGAAAGACGTGAAGCTGAATAAAGTAAAATGCCGAATTGCGCCGTTATAAACTGTAGAAACTCCACAACTGTGAGTGGCCGAGTTAGCAGAGATGTTTCCTTCCACCAGTAAGTAATTTTCTAATCAGAATATGCACTATTTATTTTAAAATCAAATAAAGAATATCTGTGGAAAACGATCGTGACAAACACGGATACCAACTCATACGAAATGATTCGGAATACATTGCGGCTTTTACTTGGCACGGTAAAGATCGCGTCGTATGATAACAAGCAATGAATAGCGTCTTCTCATTTTTCTGTTCTCATTTTTCTGTCCAATTTTGTGGTTAGTGATGTTCATTTGATGCAACAGTTCTCGATTCTAATCGATTTTATAATCGAACAGAAAAATGATAATTTGAAGTAGCAATTTTTCAGAAAAAAAGGCATAGATTTTTTTTGTCATTTAATAGGACTTGACCTAGAACTTTTAAGTATTTTAATACAAAGGTACTAAAAATAAATATTATGACATGGACGCCATTAGTTAAAGTGTCATCTTGGGAGTTTTTTAAGAAAACTCCTTATTGCTTAGACTATGTTTGTTTTTTCAGTTTTCCAAGTAACCCGAACATAAAAGAAAAATGGATCGATGCAACGGGACATAAAGATTGATTGATTGACAGTTTCATTACTTTCTTTCGATGGCCTCTCTAGTACGTAGTACATGGTAACTCAATGGGCATATGTAAGAAAAAGCTAAAACACATTAGTTTTTTTTTTTTTTTTTTTTTATGTATTAGCGGGCAAACGAGCTGGCGCGCCACCGGATTAATGCGATGATTGGCGCCGCCCATAATCACCCACAAGACCTGTATGGTTGCAGGTGTGTTGCCGGCCTTTTAGGGAAGTTTACTTGTTAGAATATTAAAAGGTTTATAATTTTATTTTATCAT
>CAJQZN010042120.1:0-14036 GCA_907164685.1 Colias eurytheme | reverse complement strand
ACTTGAGACTTCGACAATGTTGCGACAGAGGACTTTATTGACCATAAAGCCAACTCCACCTTCAGAAAGGCGTTCTCCTTCTCTGAAGTACATAAGGTGCCCCGATTCAAGGGTTATGGTGTCCTCCCCCTCTCTGCGGACTTCACATAACCCCAGAATATGCCATTTTATCTTCCCTAGCTCCTCTTCCAGTTGTGTTAGATGTTCGTCGAGCCGTAGCGTGCGTCCGTTGTACGTTGCGAGGGTAAGTTGGGTTTGGCGGCCTACCGTAGCCCGGGGATTCTTCGCACCCCCTGTTCTACCGTTACCACGACCGCCGCCGTAGCCGGGAATAGTAGAACTACCGGGAACTGGGGGCCGTGGTTGAATGTGACTTGCCATAGGAGGTAAATGCCCATAGTCGCCACGCTGGGCATGCGGGTTGGCGACCGCAGAACATAGTATATCGAACCAACAATGCTGCTGCCCATTGCCGGCCTTCAAATTTTACTATGCTGCTTCGGATGGTTATACCGCCATCAGTCGGTCGTCAGAGTATGTATAGTTTGGTTTACGATAAAAAATCGATTTAATAAAGTTGACTTTCACTCATTGCTGCAGCAAAATCTGCGTATTGTACTTATAATATGTAATTGATAGTTAAATATATATACTTACGTAATTCATTATTACTGACTTTACGATAGTAAAGTTGTAAACTGAAGGAATTTCTGATAAAAAGCAAACAAGTAAAAATCAAAGCATACCTAGGAGTAATGCAGGCAACTTCAACAAATTAAAAATTATTTATGCAACGTTAACTACAAATATAAATTAAAAATAAGTATTCATAAATCTAATTAAGTGCTCGTTCCTTGCCGATACTTAAATGGGACGACTGCCAACATCCATAAAAGAAAAATGGATACTAAAAACTATACTTCGACTATCAGTATAATGTCCTAGGTACCTAGGTAATTAGAAGATACATAACTACATATTAACTTACTAAAAAAAATACAGGAAATTGAGTCGTACGTATTTTATCTTCAACTGTTTTTTTTTCTCTGAATTTCTTCAGAACAGCGTGCTATTTGACAGAAGTCCTTGCAATTGTCGACATACATTGCTGATCTATTAACTATTTATGTATATAGGTCATAACTCATACATAGTTCTTGCAGAATGTAGGTCAGTTGTACACTATGAATCAAATAAGAAGTAGGTATATCTGTTAGTTTGAACGATGCTGCAGTGAGTGTATAGACTATATAGATTTATTTACCTAAATACATAGTTATATAAAAAGATTATTATAAATAATAATTGGTATTTGACATGAAACTTTTTCTAAAAAGATATTTACTTAGCCCATCAGATAAATGAGTAATGTTTTATTTATGAGTTATAGTACGAATAAATAAATTAAAAACTCCAATTTATTTAACTCTATATTGGTCTAACATTGATAATCTACATATAAGGTATATAAGGAAAAGGTTTGAAATAAATAAAAAATGTAGAATCAGAATTAAAGCAACACTCAAATTTATCCCAAAATATCTCAAATTTATGCAAATTATAAGGAAAACTGATCAACATACTTAAACCTATTTAATCTTAATAAGTACATTTTACGTAAATTAACACTGGGTATTTGAAGTTCATCACTCAATATTTTTCTTGTAAGTAGTAGTGATAAAACCGGGCAAGTGCGAGTCGGACTCGCGCTACGAGAACAAACATTTTTTTTTATAATGTTATTTCAAATGTATGCTTTTAGCAATTTTTCTTTTATCTGTGCTATTTAAAGACATTGCTTTTTACCAAATTGCAAAACTCTTTGTTCACGGAAAGCATCCTGTAGATTTTGTTTCAATTGATAATATCGAAATTTGCGAAAATTTGTAGCATGAACAGCCGTTCACTATACAGCCGTATCTTTTGATTTCGTTAGTACGTATATAAGTTTGATTTTCCACAGTTTCAATTGACCCTAGATTATTCAATACCTATAAATTTCTGCTTGGTAGGTACCTCTACGAGTTCCTGAGAAAAAGTGTCTTGACAGACAGTCAGATAGACAGACGGACAACAAAGTGATCCTATAAAGGTTCCGTTTTCTTCTTTGAGGTTCGGAACCCTAAAATCTACACTTACGTTACTTCTATTTTTAATACCAAAGCGTTAATGATCTATTCTAGTTATGAGTTATATATTTAACTACCTGTGCGCCGCGGTTTTACCCGCATTTCTCCGCTCCTATTGGTCAGCGTGATGGTTTAGCCTCCCTTCATAAATTGACAGGATAATTTTACAAATCGCACCTGTGGTTCCTTAGAATAGTTCGTTCAATAAAGCAAACAATGAAACAAACTCTTCAGCTTAAAAAATTAAAATAAATTTTTATTATATATACGCAAATATAATTTCAAAAACTGTGTACAAACAATGTAATGTTACATAATTCTAAGGTTCTTGCGATGGCTTTTAATCTGTAGAAGGCTGAAGGATCATGTCGTTGTAACCTTCTAAAGATGTATCTTTTACGAAATAATGGGTTATATATTAAGTACTAACAGAAAATTATTAAAACTGTATTTTTTTATTTAATTGTTGAATGGCTTACAAACCCTGAATATAAATCTCTTTATCGAGGGTTTGTGAGACTGTTTTTGATATATCTTTGCATTTTTTATTGAAATAATGACTATTGATTTTGTCACTATATTTTTATTTTTTACACGTAATATACGTGTAAAAATATAATAAGTAGAAATATAAATTAAGATAAGTAGTAGAAAAGTTTATTTTTGCTTTCTGAATATATAATACTAGATTTCCGCCCGCGGCTTCGCCCGCGTTTTCAAAGGAAAACCCGCATAGTTCCCGTTCCCGTGAGATTTCCGGGATAAAACCTATCCTATGTGTTAATCCAAGTTACCCTCTATATGTGTGCAAAATTTCATTGTAATCGGTTCAGTAGTTTTTACGTGAAAGAGTAACAAACATCCATACATCCATACATCCATACATCCATACATCCATACAAACTTTCGCCTTTATAATATTATTAAGATTAAGATAAGATAAGATAAGGTCAAGAATATTATTGGGACCGGAATATATAAAGATTAAAGTTAATAATTTGGGTTCCACCTCCATTTTAGTTTTGTTTGTGTGTATAAGATTATTGCATTCTAAATAGGTACTTATTTTCAATCATCGTAGCAATTGATAAATTAATAATATAAAAATAATTTATCGTCATACTAATATTATAATTATTTTCTGATAATTAATAATATTTTATAATGCACTTAATTATGTCATAAAACCTTTGATTCGATTGCACAATCAATTCGTGCAAGCAAAGATTGTCTCCTATGTTGTCGGTCAGTATGTTTTTTATCAGTGCGAAAGACGCACGTAAGATATTATTATGTACATAAGAAAATTTGTACATAGTTTATTTTAAAATTTAACATATTTTTTAAATTTGATTATATAGCATTTTCATGATTTGGTTTCGTGGTTTGGTTAATGCTACGTATCTCTCTATTTATAATTATTTCGAAGAGTAAATACGCAGTATCAAAGATCTCAATATTAAAGGAAAATGCATTTATTTACATTTTGGTTGTGTTTAATTGTGTCTCAATTGAGTTTGAGTGGAGGCAGTCGGCCAAATATCGTACTAATTGTAGCTGATGATCTGGTAAGTAGAGTTTAGTATTAGATTTTTATTCAATTAATTTTAACAATAATTAATCTATGTATTTATATTTCAATTTCAATACCTCAATTCAATTATTAATTTTTCTGTCCTTGTATTGAAAATGCACTGTTTAAAACGATGTAGGTACGTGTATGTTATATTTCGAATAGAATATCGAAAGGCCACATATAATATGATTTAATAAATTTTATCAGTATCATATTATCATATCATTAGAACCTTCAATAACAAACAATATCTATAGGTAAAAATAAATCTCTTTTTCCTGATTTAGTTCTGAGTTGGACCAATTTCAGACCCTCATATTTTTTTGTTGTGTTTGTTAGTGTCAGGAGATGGCTTTTATGAAAGGATAAGTAATTATAATAAAATTTGTCAAAAAAATAAGAAATCTCAACGGCTATTTTTAAAAATTAATGCGCTTGAAAATTTGCGCGATAAGATTATTATAAATAAATTGTGGGATACGCGAATAAAATATGACTAACTATTTTTTAATTGAGCGACTAAGCAGAAAATATGAAGTTAGAACCATAAACTTAAACTTTTTATGATTTTTAACTGGGTAGTTTCTTAGTTGCCCGTGGCCCACATTTTAAGTTATTTTAACCAATAATAAAATGTCACATATTATGTAATAAGAAAACAAATAACGTCGAGAGCGTTTAGAAAGTGAAGTACTACTGGAAGTACTTATGTGATCACAATTGATTGTATTGCGCAAAAAAAGGTACGCAACGTGCCGGGATTTTTTTATTTTATTTTACGCCAATTTATTTGTGTTTTATAACGATCGACTCTACAGTGTTGCTCAAATTAACAATTTGTCTACCGACACACAGTACGTAATAACATGATATAATTTATATAATAACTCTCTACTAATATTATAAAGTCTGCCTGTGTGTCTGTTACGAACGTTTTCATTCAAAACTAACAAATATAAAGCAGAGCACAGCTTAGAATACACACAAATAGTTGAAACCCAAATATTGTAGATAAATACTAAACCCCTAACTTCATATAGGGGATGAAAGTACCTATGTATTTGCATTTGTGCATAGTTGGGGATTTCTTTCACGGCTAAAACCGCGAGTTACAGCTAATTTGTTATATACCTTAAGTTAAGTAGTTACCTATTTATACATTTCGCTGAATTTATTATTATTATTATTCGCTAACATTAGCGCATTCTGTTTTGCATTGAAAAATATCCTTTATTTGACCTGCAGCATTATAATAGGTATAGGTAGGTACAAATACAATATCAAGACAAAATATAAAATTAAAAATGTATTAAGATTATGTCTCGAAATTTCATCGATTTTTATTTAAATATCGGAATGTAAAGATTTTATTTTAGTATTTCAGTGGCAATATTATAGGTGGAAAATTTTCAGTAAGCTCTCGTTATTGTTTGAATTGACTTATTTTTATTGGAGAATCTTGAAGAAGATAAAACTTAGTAAATAAATATTCTTAGCTTTGGAATCATAGTTTAATTTGTTATTTCAGTATTGAGTGTTATTTTGTTTTAAAAAGAAATACTTCTGAAAATGTTCAAGAGCAATTTTCCGGTTTGTAAAGTTACACATTACTGTTTCAGGGTTGGGACGACGTGAGTTTTCACGGTTCAGACCAAGTGTTGACGCCCAATATAGACCTTCTGGCGTACACAGGCGTGGCCCTGGAGCGGTATTACAGCCATTGCATATGCACACCATCACGCTCAGCGCTGCTTTCAAGCAAGTTTGCCCATGTCACAGGTAATGCACCAATACATTTAGCTTTACACTGTGATTTCACTCTAAAATCGAGCGTAGGTACAACTTTACGCGAAGTTGCAAAAGGGCTTTGCACATTAAAATTTTGTACTCGCTCCCGTTTCGCGTCTGTTGCATGTAATTTAAAAGCGTTTAGTGCTCAAAAAATAACTTTACGTACTTATACTAAGAAAAATTGCACGAAAACAACATATGAAAACTGTATCGAATGGGATTTTTCTTTTACTCAAAACTAAAAATTACAAATGTGAAGAACAGAACAAATTATACCTATTAATAATTCTGGTGGAGACAAAAGTGAAGGTCTGGAAGATAGATCACCTACTGATCCGTAAAGAAAATCAATTAGTTAAACATAATATTATGTAATTAGGCGTTATCTTATGTAACAAGAGAATAAGATTGTAAGCACTACAGTTGCATGTACTCTTAACATCACTAAATGTGATGATCATCTCTGCTTGCGTAACAAATATCTTCTTTAAGAACCTTTTTACTTACGAAATACTATATATGTAGTTTTAAATTGAGTTTAGGTACCTATTTAGTTGCAATCGCCTACAAGTAATAGGATGGTGCAAATAATAATTATTATCGAGTGACCACATTGCAGATACCTGTCACTAAAGCCTGCTCTCCTACGTGAATCTAGATTAATCTCTCTGTATTGATAGGGATTTGAATACTAAACTAGCCAAAGCTACGGTTTGTCTCTAAAATGATGAGAATTTGATATTTCCATCTATTTTCATATAGGCCATCGATATGTGCTGTACTTTGATACTAATTTTCATTCATTCAGCTTCTTATAAATCATGTACCTAAGCATATATCGCAAAAACTAATTTATCGAAATACGCCCCAAAACTTGAGGGATTTCCGACTGTTGAGTTATAGTTTGTACATGAGTTGTCAAAAACTTATACACCTTTTTGGTGGATGAAATTCGCAATTTGCTTTGAGAATCGTAAAGTACAATCTACCAAGATTAGATCTCGTCTCGATTAGCGTGGATTACACAAGATGAAATTTATGCAGGGGCTTTTGAAATACGTGTTAAGAAAATGTTCAAGTTTCGTTTTGTATTTTAGGCATGCAAGGTTATCCTTTGACAAATGGAGAGGATCGAGGCTTACCCTTGACATTGAAAATAATGCCACAGTATTTTAAAGATTTGGGTTACACAACTCGTCTAGTTGGAAAATGGCATGTGGGTCATTCGCGGACAGAATATTTGCCAATGTCTCGAGGATTTGATAGCCATTTCGGACACAGAGGAGGCTACATTGATTACTATGAATATCTTTTGATGGAAAATGTATGTATATTTCTTTATTAAAGATGAAGTCATGGAAATTGTATTGATGTGAACAGTTGCATTTTGTATCAATATTTTGTTAAATGTTAAGTAAAAGTTAAATGAATATAAATCTTTACCTTCCCACACCGATAAAAAGATTTATGTACGTTTCTGAGAACTTTAAAGTACTTCTGAGTGATTAAAAAAAAATTTTATTCGGATTTATAGACAGTCAACTGTACTATAGTAAATCTAAATACATAGATAACAATAAGTTAGTTTCAAAGTTATATTCTTTAGTCTTTTTTATTTATAGTGGAGTATTGGAGAAGTATCCGGATTGGATTTATACAGAAACATGACGCCGGCTTGGGACGAAAAGGGTTACGTAACAGACCTTTATAATGAAGAAGCCAAGTCAAGTGAGTTGTTATTTTACCATTTAAAGTTCACAAGGTCAATATTTAACAATAAATTTACATTTGAATTAGTTCTTAATATATAATACGGTGGTGGTCAGTGACTCTACTTTTGACGTGTCGAGATATAGAATAGGTATTTGCTTCAATCAAATTTTATACTCAATACATTAATTGCTGTTCAACTAAACGTGCCTCCATATGTAAATGAAGGCTCTTTAACCAATGACTAAAATAAAATATTAATACTTACTTAATAATCAAACATAAAAATCGGTAGTAGTAAAGCTGTTTTTCAATAATAAGTTTTTTAAACGTTTTCAGTAATAAAATCGCACGATAAAGCACAGCCTCTATTCCTGATGGTGGCTCACAACGCGCCGCACTGCGCTAACGAAGGGGCACCCTTGCAAGCGCCTCCAGAAGATGTGCGTGCTATGCGACACGTGGAGTCCCCGAAAAGGAGAATTTACTCGGGTAATATAAATATATCGATTATTTAATTTAAAAAAAATATCACGTTAAAACGAAAGCCGCCCGAGACGCACGAGGTCTCAATCTGAACCGACATCTTTCGTCTTTCGTTTTATCGTGAAATAGATTTCAGGTTAAATTTTCTCGAGTTTCCAAAATGTTATAAATTTCATTTAATAAAATACTATCAAAAGTAAAATACATTTACGTAAATAGATACTAGGCAAATATGATTTACAAAGTTCCTCTTTTGTTTGTAGAGTTTTGATATTTCAGTTTCGAGAATCGAATTTCGAGAAAGATACCTAAGCGAATACCAGTCGAAAATAGTTTATTACACGTGTTTGGTTCAAGTAATATTATTTATAGAGGATGGCAATTTACATGGAAACGAATTCATTCATAACTAAATAAGGAAGTAACTGCTTAATTAAGGATTTGTAAATAATAAATAGGCCTACATCACTTGGCTTTGGTACAGACATTAGTAGATTAATTCAAATCCTCAGCCTTAATACTTGACCCGTATGGATTATGTATGATAATATTAAAAGGTTATATGATGGAGACTTTAATAATATAGTAGGTCATTTATTGATAAAAATTTACCTATGTACCTACTAATGCTTTTAGGGTTTTATATGTTGTTGTATTATATGTAACCGAAGTTTGTAAAAACGTGTGTTTATATAAATAAAAAACTACGCTTAATTCTTGCAAATTTTATAAGAAAAATTTCTTGAATTTCTGTCCTGTTTGTTTCATCCAACTTTCCACTCATTGAGCTCTACAGTTAACGTTCAAAATACAGTTTTATATCAAAATAATAATAACGTAGTTGAATTCCATTTTCTAAATTCTTCTTTTTATTTTTTCAGCTATGGTTAAAAAATTAGATGACAGCGTAGGCGATATTGTTAAAACGCTACATGACAAAGGTATTTTGGACAACACAATTATTGCATTTATATCAGATAATGGTGGAATAACATCTGGATCATCTGTTAATTACGCATCCAATTATCCTTTAAGAGGCCTCAAGTTAACTCCGTTTGAAGGAGGCATTAGGGTAAATGGATTGGTATGGAGCAGGAATTTAACTGGAGCGAATCACCTATGGAAAGGATATATGCACATAGTTGATTGGATGCCTACTTTGATACGGGCCGTTGGCTCGGATCCACCAACAAACATTGACGGTATTGACCTCTGGGACAATATCATATCGAACAAACCTTCCAAGCGAAATGATATATTCGAAATCGACGACTATACCGGTTTCGCTTCTATTATACATGGTGATTTTAAATTGATAGCCGGCAATGTGTTGACAAATTATAGCAATCACCAAGGGAAAGATTTCAGAGGGATTATAGGACATCCTCCGTCATATGTAGACGCAATTAAAAGAAGTAAAATATATTCTGTGATACGAGACTTGGAGATACCGTTCACGTTAAACGATACGAATTTACGCAACGACATTAAAATAGATTGTCGAACTAAAGAAACTTATAAAGATGACGAGATTTGCTATCCAAAAAATGGTAAGTCGATTTTATCAGATTTATTTTGACTTCTATGATCTTAATTTATCCTGCATACACAGAACAATTAAGTCTGTGTCCTCTAGACATCAATTTAAAGTTAGACGTTTTATTATCACGACCATTAAAATCTGTATCCTGTCTGCACATTCTTCAATGTCGTTATTTTAATTGACCTATTTCTGTGTTACAGGAAAACATTGCGTATTCAACATAAAGGAGGATCCCTGCGAAACGAAAGACATATCGGGCACTCAGCCAGATGTCGCCAAAGAATTGTACTTCCGTTTACAAGTTGAAATTATAAGAACGATTCGGAGGCGAGTGCCCCTCCATAGAGATTTGAGAGCTGCTCCAAGCTTACATAATTATACCTGGACCACGTGGGCTAACGGAATCTCATCTTGAGTAATGATTAAGCATAAAACGTAATACTGTGGTAATACGTTGATGTACATTTGTAAATAATTATCGGTAATTTTATGTTAGATATAAGAATAATAAATGATTTTTATATAATTATTGTTTATTGTAGTCTTATAAAACCGTTATGAAATATTCAGTTTGTTCTATTTTTGCATCGCTTTGACACAGGTTAATAAAATTAAGCGACGGGCTTAAAATGCAATCGTAATTTAAAAGATAATCTACTATTTCCATTCTATTACATTAAATATTCATTTCTATTTAAAAATATTGTAGCATTGAAAATCGATAAGCGAAACAGATATATTCTGCTCATTCCCACAAGGGGGCACAGGACCTACTATATTAAGTGTACATCATGTCATCACATCAACCATGAACAATTTAATACCTACAAAGTCGAACTTCTTAATTTTGCCACTCCTTGTTAAAGCTAAGAAGTTTGCCTGGTTCGCGGCAGGCACTTAACTGTTTGAATTGCTAATGAACGATAAATTAGTGCACATCAAATGCAAATGCGATTCGGTATGTACCTAGCAATAGACGTTAAGGGCAATCTTGCCAATTTTCCACTACCTGATGACCGCAACTTTGCAGACCTGTACAGGTTACTAAATACTAAATAGTTATAAACAAAATAAGAATCATTTTGTGTTAAGCCGACTTTAATGATGATGTGTGACCCTAAAATCTTCCCACACGTCAAATTAACTAAAGAAAAGCCATCTTTACCTTTTTATTACTAAAAATAAGTAATAAAACAATTATTGATAAGTACAGACAAACTTTGAAGCGTAATTAACAATTTTTTTTTAAATACAAATAATGTTCATGATAGTTATTAAAATACGACGTGTTTTCAAGCTGGTTTAAAAAAAGATGAATTAATAATAATATTTGATCGAAACAAAAGCATTTTTCACCGCCATTTCATCTAAACAAACTCTATGATAGAGATTACCATGCATTATTTATTCCAAACAATATTTATACGAAAGAACTGAAAACTGATTGCATTCATCGTTTGTAATAATAATAGCATTCACATAGATTTTTTATTTTGTAAATAAATAAAATGAAATAATACGTTACCTCAGCAAACGTGGGGAGACAAATGGGAAAAAACCGTATGGATAACGAGCAGCATTGTTGTCCTGGTGAGCATGAATAATTTCGTCTTTATATTTTTTATATTTGTATTATTCATCCACGTGAGTATATTGCTTGTCGCGTCATTTCGCTTTTAAGATAGTGTATTTTAATTAGAATGGCTATGTATTAATTTTAATATTCATCTCCTTATATTTTAGTGTTCCCTTTACATACTTACGAGTCCTACGAGTAATATAATTCGTGTTTTAAAGTTAGGTACATACAGACTGGTCAAGTACTTTATGATTATATCCTCAGATTACCATTGATGCCACTTTTTGATAAAATGGATGGAAAATTTTATTGGGTCTTGGAGGAAAAGTACTTGAAATACTATCTACAGATATAAAATTTTATTTTAAAAAGAAACAAAATATTAAAGATTTTCGAAAATTCACTTAACATGACCAGGAATAAAAAAAAACACTATTATTATTCACATACACAGCGACATATGAACACAATCTTGTATTGCCTTGGTCTTATCGTTAATTGACATGGGTCCCGCTGAGCCTGGCTGATAGTGTGGTCTGAAACGTCGGTTATGCAAACCTAGGCAATATAGTGGTGTACAAACATTATATAAATGTAATTAAACAAATTGTATTATATTTTAACCTCCTCGTATGGAAATGACGAGGTGAATATTATATTCTTGGATAAAACCTCCTGCACGTAACTTTAATTAATTGTTACTGCTTATTTGAGGACACTTATAATTGGAGCTTCACGTTTCGCAATATCACCTATTCACTTATTACCAATTGGTATTAAAAGGTAACATAGGAAAAAAGGTTCACATTTAAAATTCAGGAAGCGTGTGTACTGTGTAAATTTGTAATTCAATTGTAGAAATTTTCGCGCTCAGAAATAAGGGTGGAGAGAGACGAAAGGTTTGTCGTATTTCTACCCTTTTTTCCTGGAACTTCTGATTTTTCTTATAGAATTTTAGATATTTGAAGTGCGTGATACTGTACTGCAAAAGGGAAATTGATTATTATTAGTTTTTTTTACTCTAGTAAAGTGTTGGTAGAAGTAGAGTACGCTCTTATCCCGCGTTACGAAAAAAATGTTACATAGAAAATAAAGTTATCCCAACAATATTGTAGGATTATATTCGAGCCTAAGTGTATTATGTGGTAAGCGAAAATTTCCATGAAGGGTGCGCATCAGCGGCTGCTTCTGACATCTGACAGCTACACGGCTAGTGAAATTACGCAGTAATCCAATTTCTTCCACTAACCAACCATCAATGGGATAGACGCCATTTTGCGATTTTCGCATGTTTTATGATGCTTGCTTGTCAAATTTAAATAATGATTAATAACATGACTCAGTTAACTACAAGTAAGTGGATTTGGAACTGATAAGGATTTTTTGGTTATCCACTACACAGCCGAATAGGAAATCATAAATCAGTGATTCTTGTAGTTATGTATTACCTGATAATAAATTTAGTTGTGAGTGCATATCACTCACTAGTAAATTTATTAGGTACTTAATAGAAAAATGCTATGGTTTATATTTATAATATCAACTTATCCAGTAGACCTTTGATTTAATTAAACCTTTAGACAATTAATATACGTAAGTATTCAAATATTAAAAGGAAATCTTACATACATGGTAATGATTAATTACTAGTAGCATCTTATGCCTACAATATACCGTGAGTTTATGATACAAAATAATGTGTTGATAGATACCACAATTTCTCTCTGTCTTGTCTCTTATTCTTTTTGGTTTATTATAACGCACCGTTTATACTTCCACATGCATTTATCCAATATTACAAACAGACACTCCAATTTTATTTGTAGTAGGTAACTACCTATAGATTGGAGTTTTTTATTTACTCAATTATTAACTTTATCCATAACATTTACAGAAATCCCAACTACCATAACTTTGTGAGAATTCAATTATGAGAAAAACCTTTTGTATGCCCACTTTATATTCAATTGTAAAGACCAACGAGAAAGTTTTACAAATTATGTGAATAACGTCTTATAAATGGAATTTCCAACCGATTAAGTACTTACAAACATAATTACTAGAATTAGTTTATCAACCAACATTTAAATGACTGAATTTTTCTTCTGGCTTTTTCATAAAAAAGTAGCTTTTTATTGAATTCTCAAAATGATCCTCACACAATATTAAAATCTAGATATCCAGATAATGATATTTTTCAATAATCATTACTTTTCTCTGTCTTAACCACAGACTAATAATAATATTCTACGTATACAAATCTCAACTAACAAATCCTAGTAGGTTTAATATTACTCATTCGGACATTCTAAGTACCAATCATAATAAATTTTAACATAAAAATTCATGATACCACTATCATACCCGGGAAATGGGAATGCACTAAAATAACCAGTATAATTACTTCTGTTCCATAAAAAACATAATGAGGGTTAACTTCTAAGCAAATATCACCACTGTGACGCAGACCTAAATCCAATTTAAACATAACATGCAAGTAGCTAAACGAATTAGCAGGTAAGTTAATTTGACTGAAACAAGGACGTTGTATATTGTTATATTATTATTTTTTAATTATGTCGTTGGTGAGATGCTATTACAGTTTTTACAGGATTTGTAAAAAAAATCCATTTAATTCAAATAACAAACTGGAGTCATGAAAAAAGCATTGATAATGCACCTTACGGTATATTTAGACCAAATTAACATAAAGCTAGAGCTAGGGCAAGAGCATTCTTACGTAATCTTTTCGTGTAAACTAAAACTCGTATTCAGTATTGTTCAGTGGTAGAACATTGCATAGAATTTTTTCGATGGCAGTAAGAACAACGAAATGCTCACATAGACCAACACATAGAACAACGAAATCATTATGCTCACATAGACCTCACACACCATAGTAGCTCACAGACCATAGTATCTGAATAGAGATAAAATTAAGGCCCAAAAAAAGATTAAATGTGATTAAAAGCAATAGCACTAGGCTAGCAGATAGGTACCTAAGTGATTTTTTGTCAGTCCGGATACTTATCCTTGTCTAATTTGATAGTTTTGAGGTTTGTTTCTTTAAAAATAGACCTAATTCGAGCTGTCGAAGAAGATCAATTACCCTTTCTTTAAAAATAGACCTAATTCGAGCTGATAACTTGAATTGCTACGTGGCGCAAACAACGCAAAAACACCTTAAAAATTATTTTCAATATTCCTCTTCTTTATTGGATC
>CAJQZN010042119.1:54620-115732 GCA_907164685.1 Colias eurytheme | reverse complement strand
GAAGTTTGAATTGAATCTGTCAAAATAGAATTTCAAGCGTTACATGCCTACAGACATACAGGTAAAACTATAAAAGGAAAAACGCAAATTGTTATGCACAATAATTCAAGACTTCTATAAAGACCTATGACCTAAACGTTGTACCTATAACTTTATAGACAATACAGTCTAAAAGCTATATTTCAAGGTGACGGGGTATGTTTACAAGATTACTCTTAGTCCAGTTTCAAGATCCGGCTGCGGTTTGAGTGTCAATGTCGTGAAGGATCGTGAGAACCTTGTGATTTACTTTGAACTAGATTATTAGACAGGCTGTGCAGTGTGTGGGTTAGATAACTATTAATAATTAAAAACCAAATCGGCTTCTAACCGGCAGAACTACGCCAAAAATGGGATGAATGCAATGGGAACTGGAGGTACCATTTTTCAAGTATCAGTATAATAAAAGAATCGTCAAAATCGATTCATCCAGTTGAAATTTCTGACGTATACACAAAAAAATCAGTTGAATTAAAAGCAGCCTCTCTTTTTTGAAATTGGTTGAAAATACTGCTTTGTTGGACATAGGCGGTGTTTTCATCATCGAATAATAATATTTATATTCGTATCTAGTTAGTTATGAACGTTAATATATAAATAGTTAAATAAAACCTTTAGGTTTAGGTTAAAAAAAATAAGGTATCTACTATCTGGTGTAAAATAGGTAGAAATAACCTTCTTCTTCGCAGAAGTTTTCTGATGGTTTAACTTCTAATAATAGCACATAATATTATGATAGAAAAAAGAACAATTCCAAGATGTGTAAGAAAATATCTGTATACAATATAAGTTTATAGGAAACAATATTCATAGAAATAATAAATATTTACATACTCTTTGTGTTTATTGTACGGCCATAACGATTAACAAGCAAACAATTACTTTTTATGACACATACGATAACAATAAAATGAAGAATATATGGAGATAGATTATGTTAAGAGCTGACTACAGCCAGTTTATATTTATCGCCTAAATAATTGACGATAGTTGAACGTGAAAACGTCTTAAGGCCGATTGTGCTTCTTTGTCGCTCGTACCGCGCTCTCGCTTGCATTTCAAGCCTTACATGGAACGCCTCAGAGCGAGGTAACGCCGCATTAGTCATGTTTTTTCGTGCGTGCAGCCGGCTCTATCGAATTATAAGACGTTGTCACGTCAACACAGTTTTTTTTCCTTCGATTGTCCATATCTTATTTAGGAAATATTGGTTTATCAAGACGTATTCTTAGCTTTTTTACTCCGCGCTTTTACCAATACGAGGACGCGGGTGAAATAATTATTCAAATTAGACGATTTTGATTCCGAAATCACGATAATATATCAATTTAAACAATTATGTATGTAAATGTTTACATATTCATGTTAATATTTCTAAAATCAAAGAAGAAAGTTGCTGTTCAAGGTATATCGATATCACTGCTTCATAAATTTCATATTTTCGAAATAGTTTATTGTGATGATCATTAAAAAAAAGAATTCATTTACTATTACCTACCATTTTACCTAAAGCATTATTAATTTTATAAAAATTTGTAATTACCACAAGACCGTGTCTAATAATATAATAATGAATGCATAATAATTAAAAACTTGATTCATAATTTCGTGGGAATTTTGTGCTCATAAAAATAAATACAATTTATACTTTTACTAGAAATTACGTAGACTTATATATTATCATGTGTACGAACTGTAACTAAGTTAGGTAAATTTACGAGCTTTTACTTTTTACAATGAATTTTGTAGACTGAAAAATATCTCCTTTATATTTGGTTTGTTATAGTTTCATATTTATATGCGTTTATTTTGCAATGATATCGAGGTATTAATTTTACCTTGTGAAACGCATTCCTTCGTTTGTCAATGTATATCATATTGCTTTTTAACTGTAATTGAGCTATCTCGTATCATATAACTTCGTTGCAAGATACTTAGCGAATGAAGTGTGACATTCAAGAGATTTCATTACATTCAATGGTGTGAGACGAGGTCAAAATTTGAATTTTTAATGCACCGTTTTTTACAGTTATTGTTTATGGACCAATTATGTTTCTTATTATTCTGTCTAATGATCCTTCGTTTATTAATACATCCATATGGATGATTTGATGGCACATTTTCATTTGATATGAAGTGGTTGATTATTATTATAAACTCTATAAAAGTTACGATCTCATCATTATCATTTGAGTAGATGCAACATGACACAAACAAAAAGTATTTTACCTACATATTTAGGTACGTTTACCGTTGTAAATTAATTTTAAACATACTTATTTATTTATTTATTTATTTATTTGGAGAACACACAGGTACAATTACAAATATAATAAGATAGCATTATTGTAACATTCGGCTATTAAATCTAAATTGCACCCTCAACGTCTCACTGTGTACATATTAAATACATAAAATAACAATAACAGAAAAAAAATCAGAATCTATAGCAAACAGTTATCTTAACAACTCCTGCTATTAATTAAATAAACAACTTCTTTAAATTATTCTTAAAACTAATTTGAGAGCATGAAAACATATCAGTGTCATTAAGTAGAGAATTATGCAAATTACACATTCTATGGAGTGGCGCTCGTTGACCGGCATTAGTTCTTGTGTGTCCTACGTGAAAAAGATTTTTGGAACGACAAGGTCTTGTTGGGGCCCGAAAGTACAATGACTCGAGTAGATATGGAGAATCGATTTCACCCAAGCAAATTTTTCTGAGAGTAAGTGCGTCACTTAATGAGCGCCTGTCAGACAGGGACATCATATTGTACCTGACCAACAGATTATCATAAGAACAACGAGGCAAATGTAGACGAAAGTTAAGAGACCGTAAGAATTTTTTTTTGAACCATTTCTAATTTATTTTTGTAAATGTCATAGAAGGGATTCCATATGGGCGAAACGTACTCAAGTTGCGATCTTACTAAACTTTGAAATAGATAAATGAATGTTTCTTTATGCCTGAATTTTTTTGTTATACGGCTGATAAAGCCCAACATACGGTAAGCCTTTTTTGTAATGTAGTTACATACGCTGTTCATTTAGGTACTAGGATATTTTCTAGGACACTGTAAAGCATAATATATAAATATAAAATCTATCTGCATGAAATGATAAATCAGGAAGACCACTATAATACAATACTCAATTAAATGTTTCAAAACATGTATAGTATTTTATTTCGATGCTATGACCTATGTTACTAAATGGAAACTATTTCTATACATTAAGCTTTATACAAGAGCCCACCAGACTGGTTCTGAACCAGGCCAGGGTAGCAAATGTAACTTTAAGATGTTTTAAATTCATGACAACAACGCTGCCTTTATCCACCACTCCCAAGGTTCATTTCGAAAATAAATGTTAATACGCAAATTCATACGTTAGGAAATTGCAAACTAGGTCACAATTTTATGATAATTTATTTAATTATGTATTCAATATAAAATACTAACCTTTGGGCCAACGGAAGCATTTAATGAGTATCCTTATTTTAAGATTCTGGTTGTTTGAAAAGGCATTATTGCTTGCATTATATCCCGACTTTGCTTACGGCGGTTCCGCTATAGAAAAATAAAATGAATATTTAATTGAAAATTCGATTTTTTTAAGTATTGAAAATTATTTAAGTGATAAAAATTATCCGGAATTGAAATAAACTCTACCAATTTCAAGCAATCGAAATGTTATCGAAAAGTGCTTTCGAGTTGTTGAATATTCCTATGAACTAAGAATATAATAAAAAAAAATCATAGTACAATAAATATCGTGTCATGCTTTGGTAACATTTGCATTAATGACTATGTTAATTCATAAATAATATTCATAAAAAAGATAATAAACCGTACCATGCAAATTCCATTAATTGGCGAAAATCCATCTATATAAAAATCAAAAGCTCAACTCAAAAGCGTCCGTTACGCATAACAGTATAAAATCCACATTTACATAATACAAAGTGATGATTACACTTTAAAATGGTAACTTAAAGCTGTTACACCGTTATTACAACCGCGCAATTGTTACAAAAACTAATTAGTCGATCTAACGCCTATTTCCGTATGAACGTATCTTGTGAGAAAAAGGAAGCAACTTTCACCATTTGGTTGTATGTGTGCGTGTGTACACACTTGGTACACACATACACAGTTTTGTTTGACAATAGTCTTTAGAAAATCTGACGCGGCTTGAGACCTAGTGACATTGTGGTACGGGAGCCAGGTGCAAATTTGGTTAATTATTTCCTCTCAAGAGATAATTCGTCAGACGCCTCAGAGTATAGTATGTATTATAAAACCTCGTGAACGTCAGCTGGCGCTCGGTTGGGGGGGTGAGCGGTTGTAGCCTCCCACGCACGTAGGAAAAAAAATACATTCATTCATTCATTTCCTCTCAGCTAAAAATTTGTCAAATTGTAGCTAACCCAATATCTCAACGAAAAAAAATAATCAGCTGGTTACAACATGGTGTATTATACGTCAGCTGGTGTCTCGAACATGAAAGTTAAATTTAAAAAAAAATTTATTTTCCGTTATTTCCTCTCAAACAAAAATTTACCTGATGATAGCTTATATGTAACTGTGGATAAATATATAGGTCAGCTGGCTGTATCTTGGTGGAAAAACCGTCAGCTGATACGGGAGGCTACAACCGCTCTTCCCCCCAACCGAGCTCCAGCTGACGTTCACGAGGCTTCATAATACTATACTTTGATGCATTTTACTAATTACCGCTTGAGAGGAACTTGGTCATAAAATCCCTGGCTCCCGTACCATTGTCTATGTGCTAAAATGGAATATGATTTCGTAAAATGTTTTCTTTCTAACTTAGTCAACGATTGGAAGTTTCCTTTGGTAATGTTATTTGAAAACATATTGAAATTTGCATAAACGATGGATCGTTTCATCATAATAACTGAATTTATATATACTACAACGACAAGTTAAAATGGGTCATAATAACAATACATACGTACGAGTTTAACTATTCAAAAATATAAGAATTATTATCTATGAATGAATTGTCTCCAAATATTCTTTTATGCTTTTAAACTTACCTATTGGAAAGAATTTCAAAACCTCCTCACGTCTTGCGTTACAAGTGTTCAAATTGTTATGTAAATTTTAATACAAAAATCTAGCGATCTTTGACACTAGTTGTGTTTTAAAGTTTCACTTGTTTAGTTAATAGTTAATATGCTCATGACAGCTAAATCGCCTGACCGACCTGATCGTCGTTAAGTAACAATTTTTTAATGGATACAATTACAGGTTGTAAACTGTAAGTTGATTGTAAATAATGTTTGTAAAATGGCAAATGAATGGTGAGGAATGAATAGTTTTGTGGTAAATTTATTAAAAAATATGGTATGTATAATAATTAAGATTTAAACGGGTGAGATTGGTATGGAAATACGTATGATAATAAATTTAAGAACAAGGAAATTATAATATCGTAATTTGTATAACTCTGTTTTTAAGGTGAAAATTAAAACGAAATATCTGATTAAATTATAATTCCATTAATAATAATAAATGCATATTTTACTATTTTGAAAATAGTAAGATCGATGCAGTAGCAATAATAATAGGACATACGAGACAAACATAGGAACAACATACAACAACAATCGAAATCATAATGTCATACCTTTTTAAGGCCAAGTCCAATGTGAGTAAAAGTTGTACAAACGATACATATCGCACGAATGTAAAACACAAACCATAAGAGACTTTAACTCACAGGATTTAAAGATTACAATCCCATGAAGTGTTGTGAGGTCATCTTCAATACAGAATGCATAGTCATTGACAACACAAATCTTGTTGTACGCAAGTGAATAGAAAGCACGTGAAAATGACATTACGCGTGGATTAAATTTGGTTAAATAGCCAATGAAAGTGGTTTTCTATTGGACTATTGGTGTAGGAGAAAATCGTAATATCAATAGGCATACAGTGATCTCTTTTTCCTTTCTGCGACTATTTATAGTTTGGACATTTGCACGTTTTGGAATTTACTAACGCGGTTAGCTAATAATTATATCAACGTCTTTTAGAATCGTATGCTACGTAAGTTACCTATTGTATCATAGAAACATATTACATTCTTGAATAGCCCTGTATTTTTTGTGTAGAATAAAACTAAGGAATATTAAAATTATTTCTTGAGTGTGGGACCATACATTTTCCAGTTAAACTATCCATTAATTAAACCAGGACTAAACCGGTAACAGTATACAAATACACTTGAAACAATAACATAATAAATCAGTCTAAATTCTGTGTGCTTAGTTGCTTGCAGACGCTTGTAAGGACCACAGATGTTTATGAATAACAAACTTCATTAGTATGTATTACCATAGTTCTCTTTAAACTATGGTACCTAACTCCTTGGTTCGTAACCTCTGCCACTTGCGTCGTTTTGTAAACGCTTACTTAATACATTCTGTGAAAGAATAGGTTTTTTTTAAAGTTCTCGTAACACAAGTGTTAGTCTACGTTGTGTGTTTATTTTAAATCTTGTGTTTTGAGATTGGAATTATTTATACTAAGATTACAGACAATACGTGATTTAGGTTTTCTTGCAAAAGTCAAGAACAACTTTTATATCTAATATCTATCGTAGGTATTATTTTTTTGGAATAAAATTTTATGACATCGATTTATCAAAAGCAAAGCGGACACAAAATCCAACCTTGGAAAACCCCATTTGATTCCACTTGTAACAAAAATAAGTTTATTATGATGGTGATATATAAAGCGAAGAACAGAAATGAACCGAAATAGTAGTTATCGAATTTCATTTAATCACTTTCGGTTCGATAAGTAATAATTAAACTAAACTGGTTTAGGCGGATATCGATTGCGCAACGCCTTAAATGATAATTGTTGTGATTATCTCTTAGCTTTAAAAACAAGGTAATATTGTGTAAGTCGGTAGCCTTTAAAAAACTTTCTTCTATAAGCTATATAGTTACGATAAGAATTTTTATGAGTGTAAACTTAAAGGTTATGTACTGCTAAATTAACACGATGTATTCTGTTTTTTATAGAATTTTGTCATAGTTCCAAGTACATAAGTAGTTCATAGAAATAGTCCACATTTAATGAAGTAGCCATGCACGAGCAGATAATTACTGGGTTCACGATTAGAATTCAATATGCGCAAGAGTTCAACGGCTTATGATCACATGCCTACGGGCAGTGTGTGGTCTATGTTATGGAAGATAACATCGTGTTGTCATATTGTCACATATTGTACTACTATTATAAAGGCGAAAGTTTGTAAGGATGTATGGATGTATGGATGTATGGATGTATGGATGTTTGTTACTCTTTCACGTAAAAACTACTGAACCGATTACAATGAAATTTAGCACACATATAGAGGGTAACTTGGATTAACACATAGGATAGGTTTTATCCCGGAAATCCCACGGGAACGGGAACTATGCGGGTTTTCCTTTGAAAACGCGGGCGAAGCCGCGGGCGGAAATCTAGTTGTACTATATAAAAATACGATTGGGAATGTTACTTACGATGTTAGAATGAGGACATTTTAAAGTTACGTATACTAATTACTAAAGTATGAATGACCATTGAAATACCATTGAACATTGACAATTTATGAGTAATAGACGACTGTCTTTTCAATGAAACAATATAACAAAATATTCTTATTACTCTCGCAATTTTATAGTATTTTACGTAATATTATCTTGAGATTTATTAGCGTACTAAGGCAATATAATTTCAACGCATAAAATCCACACCAATTAAATATTATGCTACCGATAAAATATGCAACATTGCTAACAATTAGTCACACGTAAATTACAGCAAAGTTAAACTTCCTAAACGTAAGGAAATACGCATAAAAATCAAGTATCAATTATTTAAAACAGTCGTAAAATATTTGTTTTATCGCCACGTTTCCGCTGATCGCCTATAATGTGGATCCGGTGTCATTGTACCGGTATTATAAGATTGCTTACATAAGTAAAACCTTTATATTTTTTACACAAGATCGCGCGTTAAATGAAAGTTTATTTTTTTGTGTGGCTATTGGGAGTTACTGTTTTTTGTAGAAATGTTAAAGCTTGCATTTGATACGGTTTTGGACTCTGATCCTTCCATCCTTTCCTCCAAGTTGTGATCGACCCCAATGTCCGTCGTATTTTTCAGATCTGTGATTAAAACAAGTGTAATACAATTATTATTACATTTACTACACTACAAACGCTAAATTAACACTATTAAGTATTGTGTGAAATAGCTTGATTTAAAAATATTCCAACGTAATCACTAGACATCGGATTATATGCACTAACAAATTGCCAAAATATGCATGCAAATATGCACTAAAAAAGGCCGAAATATGCACTAAAAACGACTGATATGCCTAAAATATGCACAATACAAAATCAAAAAACCTTTATTATTTTATATATTTAAATCAAAGATTATACAAATACGGTGAAATTTTCATGAAATTTAGTATAGTTTTTGTGCCAATATACAATTAGGCATTTTTACCTAATTTTCGAGCGCAAATTTGTGACGTTTGTCACCCGCGAGCCCAGTGTTGCCACCTTAGACCTTTCCGGGCTAAATCTAGCCCTTTTTTGGAATTCAACCCCTGTTTTAAGTTTTAGGGTAATCTAGCCCTTTTTGAATAGCTCAAAATTTACTTAAAATGGAGCCCATTTTGTAATTTTTCGCCATTTTACCATGCCAAAATAGGGTTTGTTTACTCGCTGAGCGTTCTGATTGGCTAATAAAGGTTAGTCGACCAATCAAAACTCCCGTTACTTAACGAAATATGCACTATTGGGGAAAAAGGCTAAAATATGCACTAACGCCGTAATTAGCGAGTTTTATGCATTTGCATATGCAAATATGCAAATGCATATAATCCGATGTCTAGTAATCACCAAAAACGTTGATTGATCGATTGATCCGCTTTTATCTCCTCCAATCATTTCAAAAAATCATCTGCAAGAGTCTATTGCATAACAGTGGAATTATATGGAGTTATTAAATAGCTGACAACTTTATACATGCGGGTGTATAACACCCATACTACATCAAGCGAGTAACAAACTTATCAGCTATACGTGCATATGTTATTTTGTCGAAACCATCAGAACCTGTTCAATCACCTCTCACTTTATTTTCACTTTCGATGGTGGTAATACAGTATTACGTTGCTAAATTTGGTTGTATGTTGATTTGTAGTTCCGTGGGCGTTGTCCAATGTATCATGCTTACATGTTCATCATGTTCTATGCTTACTATGTTATCCTTGTCAGTGTTAATACACCCTACGAAATTTTGTGTTTTGCAGTTTGATGCAGAATGTATTAAAATCGCGTTGTCTATAGATAAAGGTCGGAATAGGGTATATTTTATTGTTGCAGGCTGTTGTGTATACCAACCTTTGTAACAAATTTAATATCATTTTACATCTATTATGCAAATATGTTTTGTAGATATCATCTTCTATTACATATAAAAACGCATATTTAAGTAGTACAGTATATTGTAATGATTGCAATTATCATAGTTATAATACTTAATGATTTCAATCTTATTTCAATATAATGTTAAACACGAATTAATTTCTTTTTTTTCTTTTCAGATAGCGACAAATAAACGGAGCATATTTGTTATTTAAGGTAAGAACAAATATAAAATTAGGACATCCTACATTTTGTTTAATAGTGTATCTAAAAGATATTAGATACTATTGTAGAAATTATTTAAAAGAAAAAAAAAACTATTTATCTTAAAGCATGCACTTAACATATTTGATATACTTACCTAGGTATCATTTGCATCTATAATAAGTAAGTAATAATATTCTTAAATGTTAATTATAGAGAGCGCATATCCTCAAAGAATTAATTTATTCTTAATTAGATATTATATCATTGGTCACATTTTAAATGCAGTCAAAATATTATCCTTTTAACCCGGAAATTTAATGACTTCATCGTATTTATTAATGTTATTATAAAATGTCAAGAACACACTGAAATTAGATATGTTACAGTATGTTTTAATGTTGATACTTATTTATAATGTGGATAAAAAAATGCAAACCAGGTTACGACTTAGATTGCATTAACATCATACACGACGTATTTAAGTATCTAATTAAATAAATAAATTACATTATAATGTATTTTTTATGAAGTCATTGCTTATTAATTTACACAAAGTAAAATATAAAATTTGTTATATGTGTAGGTACATAGTTATATTTCTTGATGTATATTTTTAACATTTTCAACCGGTTGAAGAGAAAATCAAAAGCTGTCAGAATCGTCTTTGCGACACCTGTGAGATGTGACTTTCGCTTGATGTGTTATGTAATAAAGGTCTCGGTCAGGCAATGACCTCTAGACAAAAGTTAAAAGCTACATTCTATCTAGATTGAAATAAAATTGGACATAACGCTAAGCATCTTGTTCATTCATTCATCGTACATAATATTATCTACAGTGCAAGTTAACATATTTTATGTATGCATATTTTATTATCTGTTGAAATGTCAAAATCAATGCAAGAGAACAAAAAAAATTATATATAGATACATCACCACTACTACTTACCATTATTCTGAATTTTTTAATTGCCAATTAATGTTCGGAATTATGATATTAAAAAATGCTTGAAAAATTAACTCGGTGTGAAATTTAAATAAGTCAGTGATGATTTTCCTCAACAGTCTGTCTTACACTCATCATATTTTATAATCTGTATCAAATTAAAAACCAAAATATTTGACACATGTCATAAATCAGCGGCCGATAATAATCGATTGGTGAAATCGATTACTACTCGTATTGTCTATGCTCGATTTCTCTTATCCATTATGAATATAATCGCAACGTCGATTTATGATGCATTGTTTTGATTGTAAATAATACGTTGCATTGCGTAGTATTAATCTATGACCCCAAGCTCTTTATAACTTATACAATATTAGTCTGAAAGGGGGAACAAGGAAGGAAAAATTAAAATATAAGTTTTTTTTGTGTCAACTATTTTGAATTACATTTAATATTTAATAACATTTCTTATTATTAGACCTCCATCCATGTAGCCTGTAGGTAGTCATAAATGCATAACATCGGTCAATTTTTAAAAACAATTATATCTTCTCAATGCGAGAATCAAGATAAAAAAAACATCATACAAATCGTGCACGAGTTCATGGGTTCATTAAAAACTTTTATGCGAAATAAAATTGTAGGTTCTAAAAAATTTGGAAAATCCAAAAGTGCACGCCTCATAATTTTTTTTTAATAAATATTTATTAATTATTATTTTTGTTTATTTAATAACAATTAAACCACATCGAATCAGACCCTGAAAAATGAAAGGGTTCTATTCCTGAGCATACTCAAGCGTAAGAGAAAAAAAAAAGACTCGATTAGTAAAGTATTTCGGTCGCTATCGTGTTAACAAGAAAAAGGATCCGCACATACAGACACACGGACGTCCAAGACAGAACTTTTTTAAACTGTTTTTTAACTAGTTTAAATAACAAAAATGACATCAAAAATATCATGAACGTTAAAAATAGTGTTTTTTCTTAATATGTGTGTGTATGTATTATCTTACAAGTGCAATGTATGATACATAAAGACATTTTAAGTTTGAAAAATCAGATGTTTTGCGCGAAGTGACAGTAGTACCCACCTCAACGCTTCGCTTATGAGGCGTGCAATATCAATGGGCACATGATAATTTCGGGGTTTTGAAAAGTTATGTTCACGTGCGTGCATAGTTTTCTGTAAAGTTTGAATGATTGCCTCATTATTTCTTTAATGGCGTATCTGAATTACTCAGTTTTGTACAAAACGTAATTATGGGTAGAATTTCCCGCAGGGTTATGTAGTAAAGGGTTGTGTGGTTGGTTTTATTGTTCACTGTTACTGTTTAATGTTAAGAACAGATAACGAAGGGTTTACGGTCTATTTGCAAAATACGATGTATAATAATTATTAATGTAAAGAAGTATATAAAAAACTTATAAAATAAATGATTTGTACACACATTAACCAAACGATAGTAAGGCTCTCTCTAATCATTTTATTCAAAACTTTACATGGGAAGAAATTTGTCCTCAGTGGAATCAGTAATTACAACTAAAAAAGAAGAACTTTATAGAATGACACAAAAAAATTTCTGATATAGTTTTTGAACTTGACTAAAATGTGTTTTCAGCTATTAAATTGCAATAGTCATACGCCAGGTACAGAATAACTAAGTCACACTTGATTGCATTTACTAATCCAAATGGACGTTTCATACGATTACACGTATGATAGACGTTTCCATCGATTCTCCTTGTGGATGCGAATCGGTGTGATTGACAGGAATTCCAGTACTTCCGCTATATATGGACTGATTGATGTAACGCAATTTGCTTGTGCTTATATTAGATGGTTAAAATGTAATTACGTAATTGACAATTGTCATCTCCTCTTTAAAGAACGATTATAATTTTTTCGCAGAATTGTTAGGAACTTAAAGCGCATAAATAGCATTATAGCCTTTAACAAATTGTCGGTTAATTCAAATTTATTCATTTCAAAACATATCTAATAGAAATCACAGGATATATAGTTCTTCTACCAATAACCTTTAGGGTTCTAACCATTTAGGTTTTACTTCATAATACTCAGAGATATTGAGCCTTGAATTGATAATATCCATGCAATGTAAGAACTTGAAGGTTTATGGTTTTTTAAAGGGAGTCGTATCGGATATCCTATTATTGTTGTAGCCTTGAAGATGATTGATGCGTGGTTCCGGATTAGATTTTAATAATTTTAATTGTAAGAAGTATTGTATACATACCTACTCGTAACTATAGGTACCTACGTTACAATACACACTATACAGTTAGATTCCGTATTTATATTTACTCAAGGGACATAACGTTATTAGCAATGATGTCATAAATAATCTGTTATTTTTCCTTTCAGTTTTATGTTGTTTTTGTTCTTGTAATTAACTTGATTACTTAGATGTGATCTAATATGAGATGTGCAGAATAATATAATTACTCCATATCAGGAGTAATTAAGAGGAATATAATATAAGTGTTTTTAGCTCAGATTCAAGTTAAAAATTATTTTTTGTTCCAAAGCTGTTCGTTATGTCTTCGTTTGTTTTCCCTTTTAAATTTCCTATCTCGTAATGATATGCACGAACAAAAGTAATCGAAGATTCGAGATTGATTTATTCTCTATTTTGTACGCTTTCCAAAAAAATTCTTAATTATAAGGCAGTTAATTAGTTTTGTGGGATATTGGATAAGTATTATTAATATTTTTATGGAATATATTTTGTTTCGGCCTGAAGTTTATATAATGAATATGAAATGTTTTTTTATCGTACCTATTGCTTAGGTATAGTAAGTAGGCATAAAGTTTATTCATATATGTATATGTCGTGGCCATATCGTAAATTTGCTCATTTCATGATATGTTTGGCCATTTCACGAAATGGTCGCATTTCGTGAAATGGCCAACTAAACGCGCGGTTTTTTCATGAAATGATCAAAATTATTTGATCATATCGTAGAATAGTTACATTAATCATTGGTAGAGGCGCTGCAAGCTCTGTGTATATGTGATAAGATGGCGGCCGCTGGCCAAAATTTAATTATTCGCAGTTAAAAACTTCATAATTCGTTTAATAACAATATGAAAAAAGTCATAGCAAAGAATTTACGAGTTCGAGTACTATGGAAAATGTGGATATCTTATATGTATTGAAGAAAAAATGTGTCTTAAATAAAATAATTTAAGACGCATTTTTTCTTTTAGGATATATATTTATATATCCTAGTATAGTATTATAATTGTTTGTTTTTTAAAAAGCGATCCGCTTCTGGCACTCGCCAGCCGCTGCCGCGGCACGCTCGCTTTGCTCGCTCGGCTCGTGCGTTGTTTATCAAAGTCTAACCTAACCTAACCTAACTGTTTTTTATTGCAAAAACGATTCGTTTCTAGCATTCGCCGGCTGCTGCCGCGGCACTAACTTAAATGACATTAAACAAGTTTTTAGAATATTCTGAATTTTTTAATATTTTATGGACTCTTTATATTTTATACGATCTGGCCAAATGTGGATGGCCAAATCGTGAAACGTTGACGATTTAACGATCTGATCAAACTATGTTGGCCATTTCATGAAATGCGACCATTTCGTGAAATGATCGATCATATCATGAAATGAGCAAATCTACGATATGGCTACGACATATAGTCAACATTCCTCATTGAATAAGAAAAGAAATGTAGGTATATAATATTTTATATTACTTTTGTCTTTAAACCAAAAATACTTTGGGTCGAGGCTTTGACCTTAAAGGTTAAAGAAAAAAAAAGCATATGAGGTTTTGGGACATTGCTCTCTCGGTGGGTGAATCCACGGGGAACAGATATTTAATATTATATTGATCTGAAACGTATAAACAAGCCTATACTTTATAAATAACTTTCTGAGAAATATTTAATGAGCTGACTTGACAACAATATTTGATTCACGGCCGGTTTGTTATTACACAAATTCTCGTTTACTAATTAACTATCATAATTTATGTGACTGATAGCTCTAACAAAAAAATGTAACTTGGAATTTTTTACTTTATAATTTATAACATATAATTTTTATTTACTTAAATGGGAGGTAAAATAAGCGAATAAATAGCGAAAATATAATATTATGTACTTATTGTAATTATACGTTATATGTTCTTGAGTTGGTTATTTTTAAGCAGAAATTTTAAAATATTTACTCTATATAATAAGGATACTTATTTAAAATATTATATGTATTACCTTATATCATAAATAAATGATTTGTCAAAACTTTACTTTAGTTACTAAACCAAATGAGATCTGCGATAAAGCTAAAAACGTAGAAATTATCATTTTAACCGAAACCCACGTTTCACACCACGTTGCCAAAGATCGCGTGACTGGATACTTGTCGGCTTATCGCTAATCAGTTTGTTTGTTTGTACGTGTTTTTCTACACTAAGAGATTTAACAAGGCAACACTGGCATTTTTTTCTGGCAATTTCGATGACGTCACACAAGATCCGTTAGTGACGAAGAAAAAGAATTCGGTGCAAAAAGTGACCTGGAAATGTATTTATCCCATCGATATTGGTTTTACTCCGTTAGCCAAATATTTAGTGACCTCGATATTTAACAAGATAAACCTTATTTTTGCTTAAGTCAAAATAAAAACGTTAAAAGGCAGTAATTAGTAACGCTTAATAGGAGGTACGTGTTTGTTTAAGAAAACGATATTAGCATAGCTAAATCATTCAATTATCCTTACAATTTTAAAGTAACATGATTTCGTTAAGTAAAAAACACGGAAGCAGGTAAATTTAAACCGATTTAAAATTTTTGTTCATTAATATTTATTTAAAACACGTATCAAAAATTCAGATGAATATGTGTGCGAGACGAACAAAAAACTGGACCGCTTGATCAATCAGAATATTATGTCTGTTATCGATAGCCATATAGAAACAAAAGAAGTAGGTAATTGGATCTTGGGTACCTTTCTTCCGCATAGTGAGGTCAGCCGTGACCAAGGCGAATTCTAGCTAGACGGAGCCGTGAACAAAATATTGCAACATTGATATCGGTTGATAAAACTATTGTCGACTATAAAAAGATCAGTTTTTGTTGCCATAAAATAGGAAATATATTCAATAAATATTTTAATGAGCCAAAACTTAACGAAAAAAATGTTGAATTACTGGTATTATTTACATACCTAATTACAGCATCAGAGATAAGAATACAGTGAAGCAAAATGGAAATTTAAAGTAACGTGCTTTATAACATAGATCCTGAATGGATTAGTCTAGATGAGACCGCGATACAGTATTATTCATTGCGCTTTTACCTGCTATTTTTTCAGATATTCTAAATTCTATTGTTGCATGTAAATTGAAGATAGATAAAACGACTACAATCTCATTTAAATGACCTCGCCTACTTTCCTCGGTGTCTTATAGCATTATGATTCCATTATAAAACCATTAGTTGGATAGCTGGGAATCTCTCAGTTATTTCTGTATGCCCTTTCGAAATGAAGTTTACACGACACTTGTAGCTTAAGTGCATGACAGTGTTTAACTTTCGATTTTGTGTTGGCGAATTGTAGAGAAACCGTAGATATCATTGGTGCTAAAACTTCAAGAATTTCAATGTAATTAGGTAGTGGACGAACGATTTGCAAATCACTGCATACAAACGAGCAAATTGTTACCATTGTATTGTTATTCATATTTCTCTCGACTTTTATCTCATTCTATGTGTATTTCAAGTAAAATTATCAGTCCATTCATAATTAAATGAATGAAATAGTAAAATACCTAACTATAGATAACTAACCTGATAATTTGCTTACAATGCAAGTGTGTTGTTACAACGATATTAACAATCAATTTTACATAACATTAGCTACCTAGTATTTGTCATACAAGTGCACATTTGTTACTTGCAGCCGTTTGTGAAATATTACTCCACAAAAATCACGATTCCGACATTTCAAACATCGTTATGGGTGGAATAAAGTTGGCATTTATGCGCATACCTTTAGAGTCTTGGGCACCACCGGTTTTGCGTATTTTAAATCACATTTTGGACCTTTTTACCAACGTTGAAGAGTTAAAATTGCTTGTTTGCTGAGACTACAATGATGTGATAGGAAGGCGAATGTCTCACTTATAGCTTTTAGTAAAGCGTGAACGCCAATAAAATTGAATATTTGTAAGTTCGATAGCAATACTTCTGGTGGTGCGGCGTTAATTTTATATAATCTTCTCTGATTCATTAAATGAAAAAAAAAAAGAAACAGTATAAACAACATGGCGTCACAAAGCGCGTCACAGATTATGAATTGATTTTTTTCGACATATGTATATGCTAATTAATTCACACTTATTAAAACTTAATTTTATTAAAAACTTTATCGTTAACTATATCGTTTGATATTACGTTACCGAAGTAACTTATTCGTAAACAAATACAGATTAATTTATCAAAATTTAATATTTTTATACCTACGTCCATAATTTACTAGATGTAGGAATATGGTTCAACCACGATTTTGTGATAGGAATGGTACCGGTTTTTAATGTTCAAGTTTTACTATGTTACTGTGTCGTATTTAATACTTTCACGATGTCCTAGAAAAGGATAATGCCACTGCACGACATATTCATACATATAGATAAGCGTGAAATGTCATATTGACAGTTTTAATTAAGAAAAAAAAAGCGTGTGCCGAGCACTCATTTCAGAAGTGAAACTTCTTTTGCAAGGTTTGAAGATACCAAAATCGTCGCCTTACTCCATGACGTAACGGTATTGCCATGACGCGACCTTGAAATTTTACTCTCAAAAAGAAGTTACACTTTAATAAAAATACATAAAATTAGTTGTTATATTATCTGCATAAGTACATCTCTTACATTTTGGTATGTATTCGATCTAGTGCAGTACATGACCAAAACGAAACAACTCCTTTATCAAAGTTAAATTTCCTTGTAAGCCTCTTAAAGGGCACACAAGGACTCAGCAAGACCCGTATGAGGCTAACCAAATGTCGATCTAAACGAGTTTAGCTGGACCTCGACATATTATATTGAATATGCAACGATGTCAAATGTCAACAAAGCTATATTATGCTGTTCCTCGTTTAGTTTATTCTTTACATTTATGATAATCATGTTTCTAATGTATTGGCGTGCCACAAGGATCGGCTTTAGGTCCTTTGCTTTATAAAGTTGTGATACATAGAAAATGTTTACAAAAATTCCGATTTAAACCAGATACTAATATAATTCAGTTAATAACAATCTAATATTTCATCAAAGGTATAAATATGTCTATAATTGTAACCGTGAAAGATATATGAGATTTTTATGCGTAGAAAACACAAGGTCCATTTATGAAACAAGTTTTGCTAATAGTTACAATGACAAGCGAAAGTAATTTTATTGACTTAAGTGTTTTGTCATTCACGTTTCGATTTAATTACTGCGATAATGTGATTGGCTATTGTGTATTCAAATGAGTTATTGAGGCTGGCGGCTATAAGTGGTCGATTAGTTAATATTGTTTGCTATTAATTTATTTTGAATATCATTTCATATTTAGTTATGCTGCGTGAATAATACTTCGATTATATATTCAGTGCTAATGGCTGTTATTTTGTTGTTAAGTTATTTATTTTCTTAGTCTTATTCTTATTGGGTAATACATAGTTGAACAATAAGGCAAACTAAAATAAAAATAGCTTAGGTAATATTTTTATATTTCTACGCGAAAGAAGTAATAAGAAAATAGGACTAACATTTCTTCAGATTCCTTGTATATTTTACCTTTAAAACACAACTGGTTTGGGCTTGTCCAAAGGCTTAATGGATGATGATACTGATTGCTCACCACCAGATGACTCACGCCTTATTTACATATAAGATACAAATACAATTACCAAGTTGAATATCGTAAATATTGCAAAAAATTTTTTTGTTAACCAGAAGAAAACATGTTAACGTCAGTCATGCAGACAGTCACTACCTTGAATACCCAAATGACAGAACTACACTCCCAAAAGAGTTCTCACGCCGCGCATCAAACGAAAGTGAAAACGTACTTTTAATTAATTACATCTGCACAAATTAACTTCAAAACTTCTATGAGCGATGGCGCAACACTTTCATTACTTATGCACGAGACCGTCAGACTATTACGCGTATAATCTCGTTTTATTTACAAACGACGCCATTGTAAAGGTCTGGGAATCGAGATCTCGGATGATTGCGAAAAAATCCGATCGTACTTTCATCTTTCTCACTTTTGTTTTTGTGCTGCTTTCACACAGTATTCATATTTGTGCCCAAATATAATTCAAGGAGTTAATGTAATAAAGCGTTGTGTAACATCGTGGTTATTATATTGTGTTAGGTGTAAACACTAAACATGCGATGGGAATTTAAACACGATAAATTCTAATATTATTATAATGATTGTTGAGTAAGATGTTTAGCGTTACATACGTTTTATGTGTACATAGAACAATAGTTCGGAGAAATATTAAGAGGTTGGTAGTTAAAGATTCTGCTTGGTATGAAACTGCAGACACATAAATTGCAAAGTAATTATATTTAATGTAAGTTATAAATAATGTAAATGCAAATTATAGTTCATAGTCCTTGAATGGAATGGTAAATAAAACTAAAATCATAAAACGCTTTTAGTGTGTTGACCTTTCGCTTTTATTATGATGAAAATTTATAGGTATCTGAACTTCTAACTTGTAACAATAGATATTTATGGATGAAAATAAATTAAAATTCGAAATAAAAGACAATCAAACATTAAGTATGGACGATAAAGCCTTTAATTGAAGCAGTAAATTATCGGATAAACTTTAAGAGATTTTACAAGGTTTTCAGCAATCTTTTTGATCTGAATAAAGAATATAATGGCAAATATGATGCAATCAGATAAAATAGCATTTAAATTTATTAGTAACCGTTTTATCGGTATAAAACAACAAATAAAACCTTTGCTATATTATAAACAGAAAACAAAGCTGAAAATTACCAAAGAGATATTGTGAAATGGAATGGTAACACAAAATAACATTTAAAAATACCTCCATATTTGTAAAAGTGTCTTATGTAATACAAACAGACGGAACTATAGGATGTGAAACGAGAATAAAGAAACAATGAACGGAGGTGAAGCAGTTACCTCGACTTGATTGATAGGTACAAAATGTATGTGTATTTAAAAAATTTGTAATGTTTGATAACAAGTCATTTTAGCTATTAAATGTGACCTTACTTTGCTTGAAACATGAAATTATACAGCTTAAAACATATGAGGTTTAGAATTAATAATTAAAGCGGTTGGTCCAGTAATTATAGGGCATTAATTCAGTGGACGACCGTTTTATATGGGAAGGTAGCGTAATAAACAAAATGTACGTAAGTTGACAAAATAATGAAATGCTCATTGAAGTAATGAAAATATCCGTTGTTTATTATGAGGGTATAATGCTAATAATAGGTTTCGTAACCCTACAATATGTTCTGTATAGACTAGGTCATACATAAACTACATATTTTAGGGTTACGATTACATCAAATGCATTTTTTTAAGCTATTGCATAGCTTCTATCGCGGGCCTTGAGCGCGGGGACCGAATCGAGAAATTCCGTAACGAAAAAACCTCACGCTCCCCACTCCGACGGACACGGAGGTGTGGCTTGAAGGCATGCTATGCAATAGCTTTACCGCGACAGTCCCCGAGTGCCACACGTCTTTTTATATTTTATTTTTTATGTAACTTTTAATTAACAATTTCTTCATCAGAATTTACTCAATTACTTGTGAGCATTTATTTATTTATTTCTAATTGCTCATGTCTAATATCAGCATAATGTCAAATATTCAGGTCACGCAATCATCTGAAGTCACAAATGGCATTGAAAAACAGTTCCCTGTAATTCTTGGTAATGTTGTCGGTTCCGGACCTCAAAGCGTGTCGGATAGCGTCATGGGTACTAATCAGAAATTTCCGTCCCTTAACATGATGGCTATGATCGGTGTAAACATTTCAATTGAGCCACTGTTGTTGGTTGGAATAATTGTGGTCATTAGGTTTTTGCGGGAGATGAGTTACTGGCAATTAACATTTAACTATTAATTATTTTTGTTTTCGTTACTGTGTCTTTTTAGACCTAACAATTTTATTGAGCTGGTTACCTTTTGCCCTGGTTGCCAGAGATCACTGCTAAGTGATGAGGCAGCCTTATAACTATTGTGTGTTTTTGTGTAGAATTGCAACAAAGCTTCTTTTATTTGATTGCAGTCTTCAAATAATAAAGAGAAGATAATTTTTTGTACAGATTTTACTAAAATGTAAATTCGATTTTAATGTATTACCTTTAAAATGATCGTTGACGTACGCTAGTTTCTTAGATAAAGATCACGTATTTATAATATTTATACATAAATAATAAAGCACGCAAGCATTTCTAGTTTATAAATTATTATTTGCGGTTTCACCCGTATGGCAACTCTGGTCCCTGACTGATATTTTGCAACTTATTGCTACGATAAATTTTATTGAAATCGTTTGTCCAGTTTGTCTTGGTTGAATTTTATAGTTACTTAAATTTTATTTTAAACTTCTTACTATTTGTTTTGTACTTATTTTAATGCTTCATTTTCTAAATACTGGATAAGAAATAAATGTTCAGCACAGATTGGCAAGTTCATTATAAATTCGGCAATTGGTAGTCTAATTTTTATTTGTACTTAAAGAAGGAATCTATTAAAAAAGTTAGTTTCCGTTCTATTTACTATAGAAAGTGTCATGCAAAAATTAGAGGCAATGTTTCCTAAACTCAATATATTTTAATCACAACTGAACGAAGGCAAGTGGTACTATTCATCATCTTGTTTCCTAATCGAAAATAATTTAATAGCGGAACTATAAGATAAATGGATCTGCGGAGAGTTATAAATGAAACAACAGTGTTATTGGTATCAGGATTCGTAATGTCTTGAATTATATCATTTATTAAGGGATATTTGTTAACAATAGCATTATAGTGTTCTGTTTTTTTAATGATTTAGAGCCTATTAAGTAACATTCCTGAACGACGTTCTCAATAGGATATATATGATGTATATAATATAGTTTTTTAAATATGTATAGGCCAGTTTTGGTAGCATATTTTTTTAAATTATTGCAAAAGACAGTCATAAACCTGATATGTTAATGTGCCTTGAATATTTAACTTTTCGCAAATGTATAATGATGTAAATTAGGTTAAATAATAAAATAACATAAGGACGAAACGTGACAGCTGACTTGAAAGAGGGTTTGTCTTCCGGGCAGGTGGAGTTACAGCTGCTAACCTCATAAGTTTAAACCAAATTATATTAAATTTATATATTTTGTTGAAGAATAAGATTCAAATTAGCCTGGCAGAACTGAATAAGGATGTTTTATTGTTATGTAAATTTTTTACTGTTGACTTTTGAAAACAGAAATGAGGGTAGCTTTATTTTTAAGTGAAATAACGTAGAGGATTTTTATCCAAATACGATATAATGAAAGGTTTTCTTCTTCGTCACTAGGATTATATATGTATTAGATATGTAGCGGGTGTACTTCTTAAAGCACGTTTAATATGATCAATAGCTTGATCATTATCATTCGAATTATTTTCATAGATGGTAGTTATTAGATTTAATATAAGGTTCGTAAAAGGAAAACAAGCTCATCGCTCACTTGTCAGTAAAACAGAATTATTAAAGGCTATTAAATATACTTCCTTGTTTATAATGTAATTATTAATTATAAAGATAGTCATATAGAGCTTGTGTTGTAACATAATATTTATGTATTATGATATAGGTATACCGCTTATTGTTAGACAATATTAGCTTTAATTTTGTAAAAATGAACTAGATTTAGAACAAGCCGTACCGATACCGTCTACAGAATTTTGTTATTCTATCCATAGTTGTGTCATCTTAAATTACATCTAGTAAAATAACCCATGAAAATGAAATTTAGTTACAAAGAGTACCTGACGATCATACTCTTTTTACGTCATACGAATTTTCGGTGATATCCATAGAACAATGGAAGTCGCGGTATAACTATAGTGTGAATTAGACGGAAGTTTGCACCAAGGTGGTCCACCTCTCACCGATGCGACACACCCATATAACCGGTATGTGACAATAACTAACTGAACTCCCTCCGCTTTTTGTTTCTATGCAGACATGGGTCACATTCCGCTGGCTTTCATTATAATCTGGAAGAGGTCACATGGTTATAATAAATTAGCAAAGAATTGTTGTATTGAAATTTAATATATTTGTTACATTGTATTGATGATTGTGGCATTGAAAGTGGACGCATCGTTATTTATATATATACATATTATATTTTCTTTGTAGTTGACCTTACCTATTTCATGATGATTAATTAATAATAGAATATGTTATTCTATATGCTAGCTTCTGATTTCCATTAGCGATAAGTTTAAATTTATGTTGTAGTATTTGCAAAGAATTCTACAGTTATGTTTCATTTTTTTATTATTGTTTTATGTACATATTATCAAATAATAGGGTCAAAATTGTTTCTAAATGATGTCTCTGTTTTTTTTTTTATGTCGAAGCCATTCGTCGAATGCTAGAAACATCGTTATAGCTGTACTGTTTTATTAATCGATGTTCCCAAAAATCACGGAGGTTTTCAATTCGTAGATATCTAGTATATTTTTATAAGTGTACATCGATAACTCCTCGAGTTTATGTCAACATAATTTCAATCCATGCGGAAGATTGCGAATGTGTACCCGCATCCCGTCTAAAGCAGCGCGTTGGTACACGGTGGGGTTTTGGTCGGTAGGAATCCGACATAACCCACGGCTCCTTCCCCGGGAGCCGTGGGTATCTTAGGCAAGATTTCCCCACTTAAAAAAAAAATAATTTGGAAAATCCAAAAGTGCACGCCTCATAATTTTTTTTTAATAAATATTTATTAATTATTATTTTTGTTTATTTAATAACAATTAAACCACATCGAATCAGACCCTGAAAAATGAAAGGGTTCTATTCCTGAGCATACTCAAGCGTAAGAGAAAAAAAAAGACTCGATTAGTAAAGTATTTCGGTCGCTATCGTGTTAACAAGAAAAAGGATCCGCACATACAGACACACGGACGTCCAAGACAGAACTTTTTTAAACTGTTTTTTAACTAGTTTAAATAACAAAAATGACATCAAAAATATCATGAACGTTAAAAATAGTGTTTTTTCTTAATATGTGTGTGTATGTATTATCTTACAAGTGCAATGTATGATACATAAAGTCAAAGACATTTTAAGTTTGAAAAATCAGATGTTTTGCGCGAAGTGACAGTAGTACCTACCCACCTCAACGCTTCGCTTATGAGGCGTGCAAAAAAAAAAAAAAAAAACATAATTTCAATCACAGAATGTTATCTTGTAAGTTACTTGTTAATTATTTTCAATTATAAATTTTTAAATGTTCATCATCTAAAGGTTATGTTAAAGTTTCTGAAAATCTGTTGAAATACAACCTAACACTCTTTTAAACGTAGCAGCTGAAAGTTGCAAGGGTCATTTTCTACAGGTTTTCCCCACAATAGCAGTGTTCACCATTGTTATGTAAACGGGTCGTTCCAAGAGATATATTTAGAACAAATAACGGTGAAGGTTCGGTAGATTTCTTATGCGGTTATGTTAATTGGGAATTGAAAGAGGCTTTTAGGCGTAGAATTAGTTGAGTAGTTTTTAAAGGTTTTAAATTTTCAGTTAGTAGTGTTTCTGATGCTTAACTTTGTTGTGTCTTTTTAATGAAGTCCTAGGTTAGACAATTTCGTTGTTATAATAATTGTTTTATTACAATAGAGATTTGCGGAATTTAAATACATTTATGTTCAAGGAAAAAAAGGTATGCTATATATGGTTTTGATCTATTGTTTTTTCTTAAAATGTATTTGCAATGAATACAGCTTATACGATTATAGTCCCATTCTAAAATTGTTAGCATTATAATTTGCATGTTGGTACACAAACTTTCACCTTTACGTACTACACGAAGTTTTAAAATTAGTCTTGCAATTTTTAAACAACTTATTGATTTCAAGTCACGAATCAACTATATTCCATTGTATATAGGTGTTTACTTCTACTCTATTTACCATACATCTTGTTGAAATTATGCATTCACGTACATTGGTTTAATATGGGAAAATATTCAGATTGTCATACAGTTCCGGTATTATAATCTGGTTCAGATTGTTGTACCGCGACTATTATGCGAGGACCATCGTCTTTCTACTGCAGCACTTTCTTTGCAACTCCATTGTACCTTCATAAAACAACGTTTATCTGGGTTTGTACCTTGGATTTAGCGGGTTTATGTTGTTTTTTATACAAGACTACTTCTAAAGAAAGGCTTTAATTACGAAGGGAATTTATATTATGTAGGTAGTCGATCAAAAACGTTGACCTTTATCCGGTTAATTTATGTTACTTTTTGATTATACTACAATATGTAAGACTACGATACTTCTAGCTGTTATTTTATTTAGTTATCTGAAGGTCGTTTTGCAACATTATGACAGCTAATTAATACTCATTACTAACATATTAAATGATATTATCAGTATAATATGTTTATAGGAAAATGAGGAATTAAAAACATAATGAACATAAGGTTTTATTAGATTATATACGACCAGAAATATTTATTTCTTTAATAAAGACCCAAAGTAAATAAAACCAGTCATGTATATCGAATATTTCCTAGTTTCTATCTCCATGACAGTCGGGGTCACCCAAAATTATATTTTTTATCTGTGCTATTATTGCGTTTCTGAATAACGGTTGTGAATAAACAACCATGAAATACATTAATAAATGGTGGAATAAAACAAATGGGTTAGGTCAGTGTCGGCCATTATTTCAAACGCTGAAATAAGTAATGTTTCGCTAAGAGCACAGAAACTGCTATTGAATACCATTGAGCTGTAATCCACGGCAAGTAAAAGCTATCATTTGAGATCGAAAAGATAACGGTATTTTATTGATACCAGATATTATAATGATTTTAATGCCCGAATGGGATATTATTGTGTACAAATTATTTACTGTTATAGGTCTTTAGTGAGAATGATAGTAGTGTGCAGTGAAAGAAGTAAAATCTGTGTTATCTGATAATTATTATGAGACTGAACATGTAAAGGATCAATGATCAAGTTGGCTTAGTAATTATGGTGATAGTATAGGAATAATTACAAAATAGCGTTATATCGATAATAAATGGACTCTACTAATTACATTTCTTTTCCCATATCTCCCATTCTCAATATCATAAATTAATTGTTCATTGATAAAGTAATTCGTAACGTCGATAAATAAGGATAGATAGATCTGTGGGATAGATAATACTTTCAAAGTAGGTGTCAGTACATACCTTAAATTATAATATCTTCATGGTTATTACAATCTGTATCTTTAATCCGCTGAACCGAGAAGGCGCTAACACATGTTAAAAACCGACGCTTCAGTGAATACAAGTATCAAATACGAAAATCAGGAAATGCGAACAATACTCACTTTCGTCTATTTGTGTGTTGTTCAATGGTGCGATTTGATGCTCCAATGAGCGGAAGAATTGTATGGAACTTTCGTTTTGAACACCCTAACATTGTTTTATTGTAGGCCAAGACCTTTTTTGCTATCGGTGGAGTTTTTGTGGTTATCGGTATAAATTATGAGGTATTTATGTCAATGATCATAAGAATTAGATTATATGCCTCGTGTTTATTTTGCTTTGAAATAAAAACAGTTTCTAATTGGAATCTTATTATGTGTTATATACGTCTATTGTAGTTATTTCAAGTACTTAACACAAATTATACATCCCACACCAATATTAATAAAGACAATAGCCGTTTCGAATCTTGTCTCAGCTGACAGGAGTCTGAATATCAATCCAAGCAACCAATATTTCACAGCGAACAATGGGGTCTATTACAAGATTATTTAGTAGAAAGCAATGGGAACGTAGAAATCGGTTTTGTGCTAACTGTTCCAGCGCTTTGGCTATTAGAATTCGTAACAAGTGGTGCATGAAATAGCTTTTATTTTTTAATGTGAATTGTTGATGTTCGTTCTGTGTGCTTTGAGTTATATTTTTTTTGGATCGGATTTTGATTTGTATAGTCATTGATTTCATTGGCTTTATAATATTTCTATGTTTGTGCAATTGCGTAAATTGTGCTTTTCTTTTGTTTTATCAATGAATTGAAGAATAATCTATATTAGTTATTCGGGTAGTAGTTTCATTTTATATTAAAAATGTTGATAAATATTCAGAATTTATCTTATCTGTGGCAAACGAATCACACTTGGCCGCAATTTGCAACATTTCATCGCTGCATGCGCTCGGCGGAACTTAATTAGCCTTCAGTAAGGTTGTTTGACTCCAAACTGGAGACAGGTGCTGTATCGAACTGTATAAGTATTTGTGCTAATTGCTTTAACTTCCATTTCACTGCAATGCAGATGTTGCCTTCATATGCTGAGGAAATGATTTAGTTAAGTTTTGGAAGTGTCAAAAGTCTGTGTCTTTTCGTACGGAGAGTTGGGCTTATATTTTTTGAGGTCATAATATGCTAAAGTTTTGGAAGTGACATACGAGCTTACGTAGCTTTGTGTTTTATTAGTACAAACTACGAAGAGTTGGCTGTATATTGTTTATGGTTTATCAAACTAAAGTAAAATCTCATATCAATGATTTTGAGTTGTTCTCATTTATAGTGCTACAAACGAAATATTGAAGCAAACAAAACACTTGATGCAAATGCTTTGAAACTTGTCTATTCGATACACTATACCACACATTTCAACTTTCTTTTCATACAATTGAAACGTTGGAATCATTGTGTTTATGCGAACAAGTTTTACGAGTTGCCCGTAACATGTGTTATACGAACCTTGACATAGTGTATCACGTTTTATGTATTTGTCAAAATCTACAGTAATTTCGATATTTGCTTTGAAATAGTTAATTTTTTGTCGTTTACAGTTTAGTGACAAAATTCTGTCGATCTTTCGTCGATTGTCACAATTTAGTTCACCGTCATGTTAATTTTTCGATTTCGTTTTTATAGTAGTACCTAGCGTGCCTTTCAGTAATTTGTAATAGTTAAAAAAAGTAAAAATCTACAACAGTTGTATAACGCAGATGTAATATCTAACCTCATTGTTCAAATGATAAGTCGTTAGTGCCAATAAATTCAGAAACTAAAGACCACTAAATGCTTGATATATGTAAATGGGCCTTAACAGACAGAATAATTCGGAAGATAATTTATCTATTGCTCAACGGAATTGCGCTGGCTCACATTATGTTTACATTCGGTACAGTTACATACATCTACAGAGCTCTATTAAGATAAAATTATTGTACGCGTTTGCGCAGAAATTCGACCCAAATAGTGCTTGCATAATGCACGCCTCTAGCCGAAGTTTAATTGAATTTGGTTGCTTCCGCGTTTCATAGGAAGTGTTTTGGAGCTATCGATGATTTTTGTGTTCTATAATTGCTCTGGTAATTGAGTATTAATGATCACATGTCAGAGAACTGTTGCAAGTTGTGACTTGTGAGAGTTAATGAACGAAAAAGTAGCAGACAGCAGACAGCTTGTAGTAAATGATTTGGGCGTACACATTAAACAGGGTAGTTACTTCTAATATTATGATGAAGTTATTGCATTGCTTTCACAATGTTAACCTCAATTATACAACTCATAAGAAGGGTCGTAAACTACATACAACATGACTATTGACACATATATAATTCTACTTCACGAGATATTTTACTGAAGTTTTTTCTTCATTTCACCAATACAGTATTTCCCATAACCTTAAGCAGTTTATGGCTTGTAACAGAAATAACTTGTTATTATATTTTAGGGAGCTTATTCATGTCATCGTGTGCAGATAGCCATTTTGTTTTTATTGTTTTTTGATTGCGTGCGTTCTTTCTTTTGCCATATTTTTGCATCGACATCGCGTGACCCATTAAACTTTTGCATATTATTATATTATCGAGACTTGGTAAAAATATCGTTAATTTCAGGTACTTGTTACACAGTTTTATGTTGGAGATAAGGCTTTGTGACAGTTTGGTTAACCTTTTTTGCCAGTTTTAGTTTTGTAGTAAGCGAAAACTTTTTATGAAGGTTATTTGTTTAATTTATGTAGAGAGCTGGGATGGGTAATTCTTTTGGAAAAAATAACAGTAATAAGAATTGTGTTACCAATGGTTGGTATGTTATAGGTATGTATATAGGTTATGGACAATGGTATCGTTAAATATTTGCTTATATTTAAAATCTTCTAAATCATATACCTACTCATTAACATATTATGTTACAGACATCTGTTAATTGATGTGGTTTTACTCTTATATTAAAACTTCTAAACTGGAACGAAATAAAAGCATACTTACCTACGATACAATTCGGTTCGGTTTTTTTAATAAAATTCTATGTAATAACAAAAAGAGGTCGCATTAATAGATAGTTACGAAACGAGTGCAGACGTGTTTAGCGTACTTTGTTACAAAGTTTGTACCTACGGGGATAGGGCCATATGTTATTCGTAGAGTTACTAATATGGTTTAAATATTTCATGTTTGACTGGCTGGTTTTGCATTGGAGTTGAAAGGAACACTGAAAAATCTGTTATTAAAAAGGCAAATTGTATAGTAAGGAACGTTAAAATGTGGATTGCTTACTTCAATTACTCGATATAGGTTTGGAACCTATGTTTAGTCTAAAAAGGGTTGTTGTGTTTTGACCTCATTTCTTTAGAGATATGAAATAATAAGATAAAGACTTCACGTTAGATACGTGAGTGATTTTTTAGATACGTGATAGAAGTAGAGCCTTCCTGTATGTAGGTAGCCTATATAGATAACTTTTCAAAGCTATGTAACTTGTTATTCCTAAGATCTTTATCAATCTAAATGTTATTTTCCATTTTTAGTATAAATCGATAATTAATTACTATCAATTAAGGTTTAAATTTTACGTAATATTATGAGATATTTAGAGCGATATTAATTATTATTTTATACATGTATTTGATATTAATTATTAATTTATTTGTTACAGGTATTGATTGATCTTCACAAGTCGCTGCATATATTACATCATAGGTAATAATCAAATATACATTAATGAAACAGGTATATAATATTGCTAATTGCATAAAATAAGTATTAGCATTCTTCTTTAAAGTAGGTATATAGTCAACCGGGGCAAATGCAACTAAAAAATAACAAGTTTCAAGTTTGATCGGTTGCAGTTATCTCCTTTTAAATTTGGTCATTTATTTGACCCATTTAGTGATTTTTGTATTTATTCAAGATTATTTTCAACCAATCAAGCAATACATTAGTCTTATAAATAACTGGTAGTGAGAATATTTCCTAAAATTGGTAGAAAAAGTTACATTAACCCCTAGTCGGGGGTAAATGCAACTAACTGCCATAGCTCTTCTTCTATTTCATATAAAACAACGAATATAGAATATATTTATGAGATTTCATGTTATTCATAGGATTTTGAACTGGATTACCGTGTAGCAAGGACGAGTTTTCAGGAAAAATCTTATTTTTCTGATTGTGGGGCAAATGCAACTATTTGTTAGAGAATTAGTGTGGGGAATGCAAAAAACTTATTCATCGATATATTTTTATTATTCTATATATATATATATATATGTTACGGCTAAAGGTAGGTGAGAACATAAACTTAAGATTAGCCGGCTAAACTTAGGTTTATTTTCGACGAGGTGTTAATGTTAGTTTGTTCTATCTTTAGCCGGCTAAACTTAAGTGTAACCGCAGGCCCGTGGCTAAAAATGTCGGGGTGGGTAGATTTGGTTACTATAATACATGTAAGGAACAGGGCGAGTGTTTTCTGGCACTTCGCCGGCTGCTGCCGCAGCACGCTCGCTGCGCTCGCTCGGCTCGTGCGGGTCTTAAGAGTTCTAACCTAACCTAACCTAGCCACCAGCTTTCTGCCCTGAGTCGGGGTGGGTAGATTTGGTTACTATAATACATGTAAGGAACAGGGCGAGTGTTTTCTGGCACTGTGCGGGCCCCTCAAGACCTCCACCGGCCCGGCGCTAACCAAATCTACCCACCCCGACATTTTTAGCCACGGGCCTGCGGTTACACTTAAGTTTAGCCGGCTAAAGATAGAACAAACTAACATTAACACCTCGTCGAAAATAAACCTAAGTTTAGCCGGCTAATCTTAAGTTTATGTTCTCACCTACCTTTAGCCGTGACATATATATACAATAACGTTATCTATACAATAACGTTGCGATCGTAGATGGCGCCGCATTATTTAGAGGAAAGACTCATGTACCTACTTTGATTTACCACTTTAAATCGCAACAAAAAAAAATAACAGTGTACTACCTACTAAGTCAATTTTAGTTTTTGGTCAGAACAAATAATATTCTTTGTGTTAAATATTGTTAAAAACGTAAACCAAACAAAAAAAAAGTGTGTGCGTGTAACCTTTACGCGCGATTGAAGTAAAACGCACATGTCAATATAACCTTGTTATTGAATATTATAAAATGTCGCAATTGTCAGAAAATTTATTTTTAATTTACTTATTTTAAAAGTAATAAATAAACAAGTATATTTAGAGATTTTCAAAAAATTTTGCAATTTAAAATAATGTTTTTAAAACTGTTGAATTTTTCATTCACTTTGCTATTCACAATTGATCCGTTTGAAAATTTGAAAATAAATAATCCTAATTGATTATGATATTTGCCACTAGCTGGCGTATAAGTCAAGAAGCGTGTAGTATATGACATATACTTACAACCAATCAGAATTATTATTTTTAAATGGCGGAAACTACACAGCGTTACTTCCGTCAGAAAAAAAATCTGAGTTACTCCCTAGTCGCGCCTAAAGAAGTTTTACTTCAATACGTTTATTAGTTAATCAACCGTTCACTAAAAAATACTTGAACAATCACAGAACTATCCTACCTATCGTTTTTAGTTACTTATATTCTTTAACCACGCTTTATCTAATTTGAATTTTACTTATGAACCCGTCTCTGGGTATAATATCGAAAAAATAATCGATGGTTCTTCTTTAATTAATCATAAAGATAGTATATTTTGACTACAAAGAAAGATACATCATAATAAAAATATCGACACTGTCACATCACTAGTGTTTTTAGTTTCATACAAAAATATAAGGGGCTATTGTAACTAACCTCACAGTTGCAATAACCCCACAGTGAAATTTTCATGAGGCAATTGTAACTGCATCAATAACACAAAATAGAGTCAACTAACGCACTAAAAATATAAATGAAATAAGCTTAACGGCTTGTGATAATCGTGTCCAATCAAAAACACCTGCAAAAAATCACTCCTAAACAATTTTTTTGTCTGCAAAACTCGACACCTGTTTTTACGCACACCAACTTCAAAATAGCGGTTTGACACAATGGCCTATCAATCAAATAGTTTTCATCGTAGGGGCACCATCTATTACTTGTAAGATTTATTAGTCGTTGAGTTATTGAATCATAGGTGGCGATTTATTACAACAACTCTAATAAATTAGTTATGATAACTAGTTGCCATAGCCCCATAGTTGCATTTGCCCCGGTTGACCCTACATACTTGTATAAAAATAAGTACCGGTGAAATGTGGCTACTTGACCACATTTTTTTACTTTTTATGAGCTAACTTATTTATATTAAACTTTTATTAACATTTTATGATTTGTTCATGTCATGAATGATTTCATCATTCACTTTTACTAGGTATTTCTTTAAAATATATTGAATCTGACATTATTTACAAATAAACGTAATACAGGTCAAGTTGACACTGATGTGGTATCTTGACCTTGCACATCAGTTTTCATAGGTAGATGCTTAACATTCTTGTTTTAGGCTAAGTTGCTATTACTTTTTAATTCTTCGACTTTTTAAATATTGCAGCCCGAAGCTTTACAATAAACTGTTAGGCTCTGGCTACCTGGTCAAGTTGCCACGGGATTTGTAATGATTTCATACAAAGCATTACATGTCGGATAGGGTTGTCACAAACAAGACACAAATTTTAATGAACTATTTATTTATTAAGCTAAATTTAATATATATGTATATGTATATTACTTAATACTTATAGGTATTTATTAATAGGTAAGGAAACATTTATTTTTCATTAGAAATATGCTAAATCGTTGTCATCAAAGAGAGTGTAAGTATCTGGATTGTCCGAAATTTGCAGCAAATTTATTGATTTTACTATGCAAAACTCGAAACAGATAAAAAAAAGGAAAAAATGCAGTCACGTTATTTTTTGTGTCAACCCTAGGCGTCGGTCAAGTTGCCACGCAGCGGTCAATGGCAACTTGACCTAACCTGAGGCATCAATGCCCAAGTAAATATTTCGACAGATGAGCCTAAAATTGGATAGTTCCCACTGTAAAATCAATCTCTAGGGTTTATTACACAACATATCAAAACTGTACTCGCCTGAGATGTGCAGTTTAAGCTCTACAAACATAATAATACTGACACCGGCAAAAGATCCTTAGTCACAGTCACACTTCGATACGTTATATTGCGAGAACCAACAGCGTTACCGCTTTAAAATTAAAATATGTTGCCAATTAATATTTTAAAAACCTACCAACATCGATACGTTAGGTCAATTTGCTTTCAATTCTACAAAATTTGATATTTTGTTGTTAAACGGAAGGTGTGGTCAAGTTGCCAAGTAAAGGTCAAGTAGCCACATTTGACGGTATCACATTTTCGTCTAGAAATATAGAGTCTATAAAGAATTACAAATAATAATATAAGACATAAATGATGATAACTTGTTCATTTTAACAAATTAAACCAAGCTCATTATCTATGCATACCGTAAAATCGAGACAAACGCACATCACATGTAACTTATTACGCTCTATTTAACAAGTGGGTTAACATTAACAATAGTCAATTAAACGTACGTGCCTGTTACATATTTAAAACAGGTGCTATATGGTTAATGGTATCTTTGCATGTGTTTAGAAGATTGAAAATTAGTTTATACAACTTAATATTGTGTAGAATATTTTAGATATTTTCTTATTCATCCATTTTCAGATAAAATTCAATAGTTTTGCTCCACCAAATGACTTAAAAATAGAATATGGATAAATGTTATAAAAAGAAGATGTCTCCATTGCATTTTTTAAAGTAATTTAAATTTTATATCTTAAAATACCAGGTCTCTCTAACCGAAACACATAAAACACGACTAATGCGATAAAAAACTAGACTATATTCCAAAATTCCGGTACCATACAACTTATCTAAAAAGTCATAAAATAGGCAGGTTTTCATCACTATAATCTAATTGATTTCAGTTCGACAATATAGCATCCAATTAGTTTCGCTTTTAGTGTTCACGGCTGTCGTTCCGCTTTATCACGCCGATAATTTCTGCACATTTCCGGCGATCATTAGTTTTTAATGTGCATGTCTCCATGATTTCTAATATATGCTTATCGATCTATAAAAATAACGAGCCAGTCATTTATCCGTATCTTTTGATTATCAGCGGAAAATGTTCTTCCTATTTCTTGCTGCGTAAGTAATTATGAGTTAATTATACTGTTATAATAACTTGATGTGCCATATAAAGGTATTCGGAAGGTTTGCTACTCGTAGTAACTTCTCTGTTTCATGTTCTACTGAAGATATGTATTGTATTCCCTTGTCCCGGGTTTACTCGGGAAAATAATATAATAAATTAACAGAAGATCCATCGAAATAGGTCATGGTGTTTTTACATAATGTTTAATTAATTATTTGGCAATTAGCATAGTAGTTTTTACTTTTCTTTTAATTGTTATTTATTAGTAGTTGTTTAGTAAATTCTATTTAGAAACTAGGTGAGTTTTGATATACTTACTGCCATAACTTATGACTCCATAATTGGTTGAAAGCTCCATTCATAAGCATTTATAATATATTTTGTTGTTGGTTCAGCTCAGATTGGCTGACGTTCGCGTTGTGTAAATACGTGTTTTATATTATATAATTAATAACACATTATTCCAAAGTATATAATATAAAAGAAGATCTAAGCTAAATTGTATTGCACTACAAACGCGGAAAGCCAATAGCGGTCACTATTCAATTGTTAATGCAAAATTCAAAGCGAGTGTGCTATATTTTATAGGTAAGGTTACTTTGTATCGACTGAGTTTTCTATTTACACTGCAACCTATCACCGGTCCACCACATACCTTGGTTTAATTAAGGACGATCAGCTTGGAAGCTTCGTTGTGGTATAGGGTATAGACTAGTAGCGTATTTACAATTACTATAAGGAACTTAAGACTAGTTACAATTATTTGTTATGAGTTACTTGTTTGATAGTTTTAAATCCTACTTTCTACTTATCCTGCTAATATTACAAATACGAAAGTTGAGATTTTCGGGATAAAAAGTAACATGTCTTATTCTGGGTCTTCAGCTACCTACATACCAAATTTCATCGTAATCGGTTCAGTAGTATTTGCGTTAAAGTGTAACAAACATCCATCCATCCATGCATTCTCACAAACTTTTGCATTAACTACTATTTGTAAAATTTTCATCGTAAAGCTAAGAAATAGCTCAATTATTTCGTCAAATAGCGAGCTTATCCATTACAAACAACCTAATTTACAAATGAAACCTCCACAACACTCGTACAAACAAAGATTTATAATTTTGACATTAAGCGATTTCCACTTCGCCCACACGACATTTTTTATTCGCCTCCGGTCGCGTTAACGGTGATCCGCCTCTAATGGCGCCTCTCATTGGGCATTATTAGTACTGACCTGTAACCAGCACTAACAGCTATATCCACTTAACCTTGGTGTTTCGTTTTTATTATAAGACATATAAATTATTTATTGTGTGATTTGTACACGCTCTGTACTAAGAGTTCGTCTTGTCGTCGAGTATTTGAGTAATTCATTGCAATTTATTGAATTTATCAAATTTCGTAAAATGCATTGTTTGCGGCTTCGCTTCTTCCAATCTTTTGAAACTTCATCTGAAAACACACAATAAATAGGATGAAATTTAAATTGGGAGAGCCGTTCAGGAATAGTTCTGTGACAAACACACGCACATTAAAATGTATAGATAGTAACAGTTTTTCGAGCCAATGAAAAATTTTAAATAGGCCATGCTTTCATTTCTTGTTATAGTTTATTGGATATTTTGGTTGGCGATTTCAAATTATAAGGTAACTAAACTTTTTAAGTACAGTGATGTAGCCGGAAAATGGTATATGTGAACGTTACAGTCTACTTACTTTCGTAATAAGAGTCGAGATGTTGCATAATAATTAGTTGTGTCTAGTTTCGTAGTTAATAATAAATGAGACCGCCATGACTGGGATTATCTTCAAAACATATACTTAATGTTTTTTTTTATATATAAAAGTAGGTAGATTGAGTGACGATGCAATAATGCGTGAACATGATGACATAAGATTTAAATAACATACAATATGGTGAACTATTCGTGACGTAAAATATTCCTTTCTACTATGTTTCTACTCGTACTCTTTTTGTTATGTTTTTTGCTCTTGCACTTTACCAAGAATTGTACGCTTGTATCTAAGCAAAGCGTTACATTTTCTATCCGATTTGAAACGCTATAGTGATGCTGAATGTTAGATTCATACCTAAATATTATATTCTAATATTATAAAGCTGAAGAGTTTGTTTGTTTGTTTCTTTGAACGCGCTAATCTCGGGAGCTACTGGTCAGATATGAAAAAAATTTTCGGTGTTAGATAGCCCATTCATCGAGGAAGGCTATACATCATCGCGCTAAGACCAACAGGAGAGGAGCAATGCGAGAGAAACCGCGGGGAACAGCTACTAACTAATAATCGTGAAAAAATACACGGTGAGAAAGAATATTTCAAGCATCAATCACTATTGTAATGTAGCAACAGGGGAACGTGAGAAAAACTGAAATTATGTCGTAAAAACAGTTGAAAACGTGATTGTAATAAAAATTAATATTTGTACGAGAATACGAGCGGGGCACGCGCTCGTAGTTACGTGGAGTGAGATGTGTAACAGACACGTTTGCGATTCGATATGCGTTTACGAAATTATGCTATTTTATAGTATTTTTTATGTAGCCCACTATTTAAGAGCAATAATAAAATTCTTTATTATATGAGATATGAGGTGACGACCTTCATTTAAAGCTAATTGTTATCATGACACTGTGGGAACAATATTAGAGATACAGATTTATTTGTTCTATTTTAAATATCAAAAATATTAATTAATTACAATCAAATTTAATAGTTTTAAATTAACATAATTTTTCCCTTATCTTTTATCGTAGTATAAATTAAATAAATGCACCCACATGAAAAATTATAAATTAAAACATGTTTTGAACCTACGCGTAAAAAGTGTGGTAATTTCTATTAAAATCTTATCAAACTGCATTCCAACATTTTTACATTAAATAGTTAGTATAGGAAGCTGGTAAGAAACTAACATCGCCTATTATGCCATTTTGGAAATAGGTAATTATTTGTTACAAAATTTCATTAGTAATCTTACTCAACCTTCCTCCTATTCTAAAGTTTTTCTGTTGCTTTAAACAACAATTCAACTGTAACTAATTGTTCTATTATGCGATGTTTGCTTGCTTATTGCTTTTATAATCAAACACCAAGAGTTCAATTTACAAAGATATCTTGAAAGAGTATTCAGTACCAATTGTGAATTGCAACCATGAGATCAGCGCAGTAAATTTTCCAGTGTTAATTGGTTTGAAGATGCTAACCGCTTTAATTTTTGATTAAACAGTAGATTCTTTTATTTACAATTCTGTTTAGCTAGTTCTCTGGATATGTACAAATAACTATATATTATTATGTTACTAGATTTCCGCCCGCGGCTTCGCCCGCGTTTGCAAAGGAAAACTCGCATAGTTCCCGTTCCCGTGGGATTTCCGGGATAAAACCTATCCTATGTGTTAATCCAAGTTACCCTCTATATGTGTGCCAAATTTCATTGTAATCGGGTCAGTAGATTTACGTGAAAGAGTAACAAACATCCATACAAACTTTCGCCTTTATAATATTATGTAGTATTAAGATTTACCACTTATGTCGAATTTGTTATTATAAATTGAACTGTTTTATACAAAGAGTTTAGGTATAGAGAATTTATAGAATCCTACATTTATAGTTATTGTACATGGAACAATACTATTTTTAGAAAAGTACAGATTTAACAATAACAGATAGGCTATGGAATCTATTAGAAAGTTTACAACAGGACAATTCATTAACACTAACAAATTACTTTTCATATTGTTTTAATCGGGCCTTATTGGCCAATACAAAACATTTCGTTTACGTAATACACTCATGGTTACTTAGGAATTACATGTTTCGCAAAACATATGGTCATCGGTCTTTGTCTGCCATGTATGGGGAGATATGGCGTTCGGCTCTCGAAAACATCCTCATAAGCTTTTGTTTTTGTTATGAGATAATCCAAGTGGTATATATGTTTATAAACAATGGCAATGCCTGTAAGAGGTAATCCAACAATGTTTATGAACAAAATTTGATGATAATAACTTTGCAATTCGTATGTATTGATATACCTAACAGAAATCTAGAAAATAATAGATAAAATATAGTGTTCGTGAATCTCTAAGAAAAAAAGTATCTTCTCATTGTCTTGGCTATCAAATAAGGACATGAGGCATTGAGGCCTTATTCCTAAGTCTAGGTCGTCACTCAGACTAGATTCACTTTTAGTTTAATAATTTTCTATAAGAAATCGATACGAGAAATAGTTACTATAATATATTGATTGAAGAAACAGTACTCTGTTTTAAAATTGTTCATGCTATTGGACACAATATTTCTTATAAAGACGTGCTCTGAATTAAGTTATTTATAGCGGTATTTTATACACCAGAAAATGATACGTGTTATTCAATATAACTTCCTATCAATAGATTGCTTTATTTCGCACGTGATTGGATAAAACGGAATGAATTGAATGCAATAATTATCGCGATTTTAAGAATTGCCAATAATTTACAAGAAGAGCGTATAAAAATTTAAGTTAAAATATGTTTACATACATTATTTCATAATAGTAGGGGAGCCCAGGATGCTAAATGTGGATTTACTCGAGCGTCACGGGAACCTATTAGATTTGGTAGATTAGACCATAGCGAGAAAAAAAGGTCCTATAATGTTTTCACTTTTAGCGGTGGGGAAGGGTTTTTTGATTTTTTTTAATTTAAAAAAGAAAAAAATTGGCTTGGAAATACTCAAGCGCGTTAGATATTGATATTTTGCATGCTCCAGGACGTCACTGAAAAAAAGTATACGTTAATCTGACGATTTAAGTAGCGATTTAATCGCTATGAAGAAAGGGTAAAAAATTTAAGTAATATTATTCGAGCGCGTCAGATTAATATATGGGGGGGTTAATTACAATATAAGAAGTCCCCATTTTGCTAATCTGACGATTGGAGCTCAACCTTAGGGAATTATGGATTATTCAAATTTTCCAGCGGGGCCCCTGAGCGCACCCACCAACCATAACTGCTCATATTGACTAGAGGTACTAATGAATAGCTAAGGTACCGTCCCTTATAGTAATCTGACGCGCTCGAGTAAATCCCAAAATCCCCTCTTGGGCTCCCCTACTATAAGAAATGAAGATATTTGGTACGAATTGAATAATTTTGGTGTGCCGTTTTTAGTTTGTATTTTTTTCGAATAAATTGTTATTCCTTAGTTAACCATACAAATAAAATAAAAAATAAAGTACCTACCCAATTAAACTCAGCAAACATACACATAAATATTATATAAAAGTTAAATGAATATTACTCGTTTTTGTCCACAGATCTAATATTTTCTTGATATCATTCCGATAAATCTTTCTCTTCTAACGAGCAAAGCTTGATCTAACACCTTGGTTCGTTTAATTTATATGCAATTTAATATGGCCACTGCTTACTACTTATTAGTGTCAAGACATCAGATGCATGGAGACTGGAGTAGCAATTTAATTTTCCAATCTTATAGTAATCTATGCATGTATCGCATTAAGGTTATATAATATAGGTTTTCGTAACATCAACGGTAATATAACATCTATTTATATAAGTATGTATAATGTTAATGTTAATGAAACCTAGTTTTTTATAAGCTTTGCTGCCGACAAATTGTTTCTGTTGGCATCATGTTGGCATTGTATGTATAGGGCATAGGCCATATTCACGAATGACTTTCCGAATGTGTCAATTTTAAATTGAAAAATACAGTGATATTTTGTGTGAATTTTAATAATTAAAACATGTTTGGGATTTTGTTACTTTGTTAATTTTGTAGAAAGTTAATCCCAAATTACCTTTCCAATCGAAAAGCAGGTTGTGAATCACCCTATAGGAAGCAAAGGCATTACAAGACGATGACCTGTACTGCAGAAAGGAGGTCCTTGGAAGGCCAAGTTTATAGACTAAGTTAAGTCTTGTAAAGTGGGATTACAAGCAATTGTACCTATCTACGTGTATAACAAAATCAGGCTCGAAAATTAGACCTTTAACATAACTGAATGTAATTTATCGGATAATTTATCTTTAAAGACTGCAAAGAAAGAACAAATGTGTGTAAAAAAATTCGCAGATATCAGAATCGCAGATAAAACCAAAACTAAAAGTAATTACACAAAATGCTCTGACAAATATCTTGCAAATGTTTTAATATAATTGTTTATGAAAAAAAAATCATAATAAGTATTACCATGTCAAGTAGAAAACGTAAAAGTGTGAAAATTAGAGCTAATTTGGTGATTTTTTTTTATCGAGTCAATTTTAATATTTTATGTTTTTGATTAAACAGAATCGTTGAACATATCATCTAGTTTGATATATATTTTATTTTTTAGATTTGGTCTTGCATATTACACGTATCATCTAATAGAAGATTGGTTATTTTGCTTTATGCGCCCCCTTAAGTTGTCGACTCTTTTTCGCGCAACATTGTAGCAACATTCGCTAACTTACACATAAATTGTGTCGTTCTTGTAACTGATAAATGTCCATATAATCGATATATAATATATTCAGCTCATACTCTCGACACCTAACGTCTTTATTGCCTAATAGGCATAAGTCTCTAGCATTTGTATGTAAGCCCATTGTAGAAAGTGGCTTGAGATGCACGCTGACTGTCAATGGCGATTTTGGTGAAAATTCACTATGTTTTTGTTCCGGTATTGAAACCCTTCGCTCTACTGACCTAGAATATGATATTGTGTATTTCTGTATGTTTTGAAATGCTAATGGGAAATGGATGGCTGTTATTTTCTAAAATTATGCTATGTGCAATTTGTGTGCTATTTTTAGCATAGTATATTGCGCGATTGTGCCAGTAAGATAAATTTTATTACGGAAATAATTACTTTTCTGTAAAGAAAACACTAGAAACTAAACAAATGGAACGGATTTATCGCTAAGATCTACTTCCTATGGAAATGACAGTTTAAAGAGATTACAAATAAAACATGCGGAAAAGATTAATGCTCAAAAGAAAAGCAAGAAATTAAATTACTTAATTAATGTTTTAACATAAAATGGGTCACGTTTTAGTTTAATAGAGTGCACTAAGTTTGTTTTAGAATTATAATGAGCCCTGGGAACTCGTAAGTAGGGGAAGACTTGATCCCCATTTCATCTATACTTAATATTATAAAGCTGAAGAGTTTGTTTGTTATTGAACGCGCTAATCTCAGAAACTACTGGTCCGATTTGAAAAATTATTTCGGTGTTAGATAGCCCATTTATCGAGTAAGGTGGCTATAAATCATCACCCTAAGACCAATAGGAGCGAAGCAATGCGGGTGAAACCGCGCGGCACAGATAGTCAGCTAGTCTCTACCTATATGTTTGTGGATTTAATGGACAATAATTGTGAAACTCAGTAAATATTTGGATTCTGTATTGCAATTGCAGTGTAATTAAAAAGAAAGTTTAGCAAACATAAGCAGAGCTACTAGCCCATTAGAGATACAGGTGTAAAGAAATGTTAAGCATGGTAGAGTCAATATTAGTATTTGTAAAAAGTGGAACCCAGCTGTATTCCAATATTTAATATTATGTACTAAACCTAAATTAGATAATGTATTCAAATAACTACTAGTGGGTCATGTTGTATGTGTGTGTTAAACAGCTACCTTAATTGAATACAAGATGCACTTTTCAAATAACTATGTATATCATAACTAGCTGATCCCGCGGTTTTTTCCGCATTGCTCGGCTCCTATTGCTCTAAGCGTGATAATATATAGCCTATAGCCTAGTAAATCTGTGCTATAGCCTTCCTCGATAAATTGACTATCTAACAGTGCAATAATTTTTCAAATCGGACTCGTGATTCGTGAGATTAACGCGTTCAACCAATCAAACTTTTTTCTTTATCTTTGTAATATTAGTATAGATTTTATAAGTCCTTTTTAATTTAAAAAAATAATCTGATTTTATAAAAACGGCATTTAAAAAGCGTCGGCAGAATATCGTTATTAAATAGATCGTATTTATATGAACTGTAATGATAAAAACATAGCCGTTATAAGTTAATAACAGTAATTAAAGTGCAGTATTTACAGGCCACTTACGTAGCTTTATAGCAGACATCTGAAGTCGTTTTTATTGACATCCTGAGATCGTGTTTTGCGTGTAAACATACGGTGGAATTTCGCCCGCACACAGAATACGTTTTTGCATAATTTTATATATTTGTGTCCAAAGGGAAAGGTATCCCAAGCGTTTATATTTAAGTGATAGTGAACTTGTATAGTTCACAAACGGCGTACACGTGATTGTGTTGTTTTAAAGTGCTTATGAAAGCCTTTACTATAATTTTTCTTTTATGATTTGACTAGATTTCCGCCCGCGGCTTCGCCCGCGTTTGCAAAGGAAAACCCGCATAGTTCCCGTTCCCGTGGGATTTCCGGGATAAAAACTATCCTATGTGTTAATCCAAGTTACCCTCTATATGTGTGCTAAATTTCATTGTAATCGGTTCAGTAGTTTTTACGTGAAAGAGTAACAAACATCCATACATCCATACATCCTTATAAACTTTCGCCTTTATAATATATATTAGATATTAGATTCAATAGCAATCTGTGTATAAGTCCCATAATGTGAATTTCTAAATATTTAAAAATAAATCATTACTTGTTTGCGTAGGTTATCATTAATACGAGTATACACTTTCCGTTGTACTTTTTTATAAGACCTACATTGTAAATCTCATAAAACCTTGAAGCCTTCAACATTCTTAATATAATATAACGCAATGCGTTTTACAATATTTATTAGCACATTACTTTAATTGCCACTCATTAACGAATATTCGAATATTAATAAATGGGTCGATAGTAATAACAATAAAGTTTGTTGTAATAACATTGCGTGTTTTCTTCGGTTTTAAACGAGAGAACAATGTGGACAAGAAAGTTAATACTTAGCCGATGACAATTAAATAACTAGGGTTTAACTTTAACTCGAATTAATCTTGGATTGTATACACATACACATGTATGTGTGTGTGTGTCACTGTGTGAGGTAAGGAATAAGGATGTGTGCTCTATATAATGATATGGGCACAGTATTACAATATCTATGTAATATACTGTGATATGGGCGTTATTATAAGGGAGTAAAGTTGTTACAATCAATTTTTAGCTTTATGATACGGGCGTAATTATAATAGTACAAGTGCATATAGCAGTTGTAATTACAAATTACTGTAATTTAGTAGGTGTGTATAATTTTATTTGCTGTAACAATAGTAAGTAGATAATATTATGATACGGTAAAACGAAAATAAGTCAACCCAAAAAAATAAGGGACATAAGTGCCTTATTTTTTTGGGTTAATTCTTATTCAAAAATATAATATATACATTCATGTGTGCATGATTATTAAATAGATACATATTCATTTATAGAAACCATATTTATTTATTAGTATTTGTAAAATAAACAAGAAATTCAATAATAACAGTTCTGGCTGTCTCAAGCATAAGCTGCATTGAGTTGCATTATTTACTGGTTTGCCCTTACTTAAAGGCCAATCGTACAGTCACTGGGTCCAAGGAAATATACATGCAGTTCGATGTACATTGCTCCTTTGGTATGAACTTGCTAGTACATACATAGATAACACGCTTATCGAAGAAGCAATGTAGAGTAAAAACGAAAAATTTTGTCGATTCACACCACTAAAGATCATAAAGGTTACATTCGTAATGTTTCGTTGGTTCGTGCCTAAGTTCTAGGTTCAAATTCTTAACCCCGAATCTAGTTATTCTTGTTTTGTAGCCTACGTATCATTTGAGATGATAAAGTAAATTATTTAGTGTTATAATTAGTGCAATTTGTTATTGGCATGTTAATAACAAACTATAAAATTTATTTGACATGTACCTAAGTAAGAAACAATCTATTCGCATCATTGAGTTAAACCTACGTAGTACATATTAACTCAATGATTCGCATATGTTTATTAATTTTGACCAGTATAAAATGATTATTTTTTTACGTGAAGGTGAAGATAAGACAAGCGCCTTGTATGCGTGCTACTTACCAATTGCATGTAAGACTCAAGCCAAGTCCAAAATCAACGTTTGTCGTCACCATCAGAACGTTATAGGCTCTAGAAATTCATAGATTTCCAAAATTTCACACCAAATAAGAAGTCAGGCTTTATACCACATGAGTAGAAATTCTACTCATGTGTTTATACCAAGCAAAACATTAAAGAGCTAACACACTTCATTCATAATTACTACGTAGGTACATGCTGATGCTGAGTCATGATGACAATTCGAAAAGTTTTTTGTTTCACAGCAGCTATTATTGTGCAATGCGTTTGCGCATCCGACACCGTGCACCGGGTCGTTGACCCCGCTTCCTATTAACAGTTCCCACACTAGTCGGCAAACAGCCGAGATAAACTATGCACTTCTTGAAAAAGTAGTTTCTAAAAATTAACTGTCAAAATTAGCTTTTTTAATTAATAAAAAAAGAAATGGCCAGTATTGTCTATACACCTGATATTTGTACGTATTTTTTTATTGTTTGCTTATGAGTTGACGGAAATTTGTAGAAGGTTTATATTTTTTGACACATAACGTATGTTAGCTACCACTTAGCTACGCTAGTAGCATCAGTTTTCGCCTTTTAGTTAAATCAAGAATTTGTTCTCAATTTATTTGAAGATAAAAATATAGTATAAAATAATAATGTATTTTATAAACAAAAAAATATGCAGACATAAAAATGCCACCTTCATAAAAACAATAAGCAATAAATACTTGATACATGGGAAATAAATTAAATGTCACATCACATGGGCTTTTGCAACACAATATTATACATTACGGAAGATATTAGATATTGAGATATAAATTATGAAATATTACATTACCGATGAATCATGTTAACTTTGTAATTAAATTAGTTAATCATGACAATCTTAAAAATAATAGGTATGTGTTATCTTTAATGAAAAAAAAAATAATAATTGAAAATTACATTTTATCTGTAGTTGTATTTCTTTACTCTATGCTTATTGTTATCTGTGCAACAAATGGCGGGAATTTAATAAGCAAAAAATAAAAGTAGTAATTTGTGAAGGTTGATTAAATAAATGGTGTATTTGAAAGTCAGGTATAAAAGTAATAAATAAAATAATTAATAGTGAAATTTTATATTTCCGATTTTACACTTCGTATAAGAAAAATAAAACAAACTATTTATGTAACATGAACAGGAATTCCTCTGAAAAAAAGAAAACGGAAAACCGTCATCCATAAAATACGTTCGGTTTATTTTTATTTTTTACCTAGTTAGTAGGTATAGTTTTTTACTTTTTACTTTAATTTATAAAAAAATACAAGTAAGGAAACGTTGAAATTATTGATGGTGCGTAGAATTGATATTTGAATAAAAGTAATATTTAGAAAACGCGTTAGTATGTAATGGTAGGTATAGGTAAGACTAAAATACTGTAGGTAAATAGGTACGACGAAATTTAAAAAGAAAGCCTCACAGCTTTTTGAATCTGTGTTCAATTTTTTTTCCAACAATTTTAACGATTTTCCCCATGTCATTGTGGTTCTTTTCTAATTCCAACCTATTGTTCCAGAGCAATGTCTCGGTGGAAGGGCAAAGTGAGGTAGCCGGCAGATGGCAGCTGTCAGCGCGGCGATGTTTCGGCCCGGGGGCGCTCTCGACCCCCCATGTTACGCGTCTCAGAGGGTACGTAGTTCGTGCTGATTTGGATAGATGGCGCTGTTATCAAAAATGCAATAATGTTTAGGCTAATAGGCATTCAAAACAGTAATTAAATTATACAATTATCGAATAAGTATTGTACCATAAGCGAATATTGTAGGCTAATTTATAGGTAATTGAAAATACGTATACTTTATTTTAATAGGTCTTATAAGGGACGTTTTTTATGCTGAAGTACTTAATGTAATTTATAGACAGACTAGCAATGCCCTGCGGTTTCACCCGCATAGATAGCGATATTGTTACAGTGAAAAGTCTACTATAGGTCGGACTATAGGTTTAATTTTTAATCACATGAAAATCACCTTTACCCCGTCCCGCACTACGGCCTTTTTTTTGTTTTAGTGGGGAAATCTTTCATAGATACCCACGGCCTCCGGGGGAGGGGCCGTGGGTTATGCCGGATTCCTACCGACCAAAACCCCACTGTGTTCCGTCAAGACGCGCCATGCATGCACTACGGCCTGCTCGAACAGTATATAGTACGACATAAAAGAGATGAAATTAATTATTTTGGAACTAATTCGTTTTTCATTACCTGGCAACCCTGAATTGGCAATGTAGCTGTCAAGTTGAATAAAAATTTGTTGTTTTTTTCGTGAAGTGGAGAATTATTGAGATAAAATTGTTATTTAGAACAAGAAATTTAAATAAAAAAGGAGACATCATGAAAAAGGTTAAACGTAGCGGTGTCCGTGATGTCGTGTATAAAGTTTTTATTCGGTGTTTGTCCGAATTTCAAGCTGGAAATTTATTGACTGATTTGGAAAACGTTTACAAACGTACAGCAGAATATACCGGTGAGATTCCATTTATTTTTGCTCAGTACTACGTAAAATAGAATATTCCATTAGTGACGAGTGTTTAATGTATGTATGTATGGCGATTATTACGTTTTCGCAATTTAATTTGAGGTTATTTGTATGTAAACAAAAACTAGTTTTTATAGTGCGACCAGCACAATTTGAGTCAAGAAGTTATATCCAATCCAACCAGCCTCAAATAAAGTACCTAGTTTAGATTTTACTACAAAGTATAGTGATAACTGTTTTCATACAGCTATCTATCTATTAATCAATCAAACCATAAGAAAAAAAATCATATTTACTGTATCATATTTACAGATACTGAAGATGCCCCGTACCCTCTTGCCAGTACTTCGAAACAGAGTGATGATCAGTCCTTTGAAGGAGTAGAATATTTAGATTTTGATGAATTATATTAATGTACAAAATTTATCTACAAAAAAAATAAAAATATGTGGTTTTCAAATCGCCTTGTTTTTTTCTACCCGACGGACCCAGAAAGAGGGTAATGTGTTTGAGCTGCATGTATGCTTGTTTGTTTGTATGTTTGATTCTATGTGCGCCTCTGCAGTCTAAGCACTTGACCGATTTTTATAAAATAACTAATTCCAAATACATTTAAGTAAAATTTGACCTAGGTAGGTCAATTAAAATACTAATGTATTTTTGTCTTAAATTTACACTATTGCTACAATGAAACAATTATAACGGTTTAAATCGCGGTATTTATTTTAGAATATATATATAGATTTTTGGATTTTTATTCTATAGTATCAAGATCGCTTGCGTCGTAGTATCAGTGTTGCTATATGAGCGACGGTGGCGCCCTCATTTATTTTCATCTCTTTTGTGTCGCACTGTACCTACTATTTTCTGTAGATTGACATTTTTAAAAATTCGTTATATCTTTTGAATGGAATATCCAATTCTTTTCATTTAAAAAGTATTTTGCTGGTATTGAAACAGTCTATAATAAAACATCATTTAATGGGATAAGGATTAATATATGTGTATGGATAACATGGTTTGATTACTGTCGGCACTTCTATTTACTTTGAAAACGTAAAAAAGTTGTTGTAGTAACATAACTACTGAAGATGGACATATGGTATCGCGGACTTTCTTGTAGATATTGATCCATTCTATAATACCGTAGAACATTTTTTTGTTCTATCTTCAATAGATTCCGCAGCGCACGCGATGACAGAAGTTTTATTGAGGATTTTTTTACACCTTGGGTTACATTATTGCATTTTTGGTAAGGATCTCTAATTTTTTTGAAAATGCAATATAGCCTATGTTGCTCAGTAAAGATGCCGCTTTCTAATGGTGAAAGAATTTTTGAAATCGGTCCAGTAGTTTATGCGTGAAAACCATACATACATACATACAAACTTTTCCTCTTTATAATATTAGTATAGATAGGTAGCGAATAGCGATTATTTATTATTTATATATTTCCCAAATTCACGGGTTACGTAGTGTATGAACCTAATTCTAAGAGGGTCGTATTCGACGTTCTGTTTAATTTCAAAAGATTAATCCGATTATCATTTATCATACAATTGCGATCGTACTAATCCTTAAACGTTGACGAGTTCAAAACTTAAGCCTCAAAACAATAAAAATAGGTTCTTTATGAATAATTAAACCCATTCTGACAATTGTCCAGTATGTATATTATTGTTGTTCGCAATGTATGTAATGATTATGCAAGAACACGGCCGTGTAATCGCCTGTGCGGGCTGCGGGTAGTCGGACAAGCGGCGCGACGCGGATATTAATGGCTTACAAGATCTTCTTACCTAAACGTAGTAATCTGTGTCTAAACACTAGTGTTGTGATATGGACTTGTGTATAGAATTGACACATCACTGTGTTTGTTGGGAAGCTATGTTTAGCGTGGTTGTCGTTTGTCTATGCTGTAGTTACATATAATTACTTGATAGGCAATTTGCTATTGCTTTCTGTACTTAGAAGTAGGATGATTTGATTAGGATTTTTATATAAAAATGATTTTAATACGATTACTGTAGCTTTGTATGTTAAATGAATACGTATCTCAAGTGTTTCATAAAAACTGCGTAATTTTTTTACCCCGGTAGAAAGAGATGTAACTTTAGTTTTATAATTTTCTTTCAAACAGAAGTGAATTGTAGATGGTTGTAGTTATGCCGTAAGTAAACAATAAAATGAAGGGATGAAGGGTCTTGACAATTTTCTCAGAGGAATTTACAACGATATATTAATATTTCAGCAAAACAAATATAGTCAAGGGAACCTTCCTGGAAATATATTGTTGATTTTGTTTGATACAAGGCTTCTTTGAGAAATAAAGAAAGGTCTAGTTTTGAGATGTGCTTTGAATGACAATTACGAACCATTTGAGTGGGAATTAATAAGAACTTAAAGTCCATTTTTATCTTACTAGGAATTGAACAATTAGTAGAGGATTTTCATTCTTTTAATTAAATTATTTATAAACTAGCGGTCCGCCCCGGCTTCGCCCGTGGTACATAGTTCGCAATAAAAGGTAGCCTAATGTTCTTTATCAGGGTCTAAAGATTATCTGTGCCAAATTTCATCAAAATCGGTCCAGTAGTTTATGCGTGAAAAGTGAAAACCATACATACATACAAACATTTCCTCTTTATAATATTAGTATAGATTAGTAGATATTTATTTAATTTTATTTTCAGAGAAAAATAATATGAGAAATGAGAATATAGTTTTACCTTGAGGCTTTTAAATTTACACAAATTAGGTAGGGACTTTTAACATTATTCGCTAGGTTAGTTTTGTGTTTTTCTATCCTAATTATAAATTAATTCTAATTCATCCAATTTAATAATTATTTCCTTTTCATTCAATTAATCTAAATTTAAATCGTTTTACGTCTACTTTAATTAATATAACATTCAAGCTATACAATATTGTAAACATTAGAAATAATAGTGGCCATTAATCTCGGGTTAGGCGTTGATACGTGATATCGATGTATCGTGAAATCAGAGTACGTCATTAATTATATAGGTATACGGTACACCGTACAAGCTACCATAATATTCACCTTCGTATAGGTATAATATGTTTTCACATTTTAACGGTAGGAGCAGTTATGTTGAATTGATTTTAAAATAGCGTTTTTTTCCAATAAAAATTACTTGATAGTGATACCTAGTAAATTTTTTCAACAATGACTTTATAATATAACATTTTAAAAAACAACAGATAAAGAGATATTCGTGCTTTAATAAATAAATTTAAGAAATAAATTTTAAATACATAGGTATTTGGGATGATTTCTGTAAGGTATGCTAAGTAGGTACCTATTTCTATTTCTGAAGTGAAAATTTCAAATAAATGAATATCTATTCCAAAAAATGCTAACGTAGTTACGAAAAGGGTACCTTTCATATTCTCTAGTATGCTAACTTCGAAATAATAATACGTTGTATTTGGAAAAGGTGCGAAGTATTGATGCTAATTTAATTACTAGGTAGCAACCTTGAGACCGCTTAAGGCTTTCCATTTCTCTACTGCTTAGATAATAATATATATACGACAGGCGAAAAATTAATATGGTAAATCCATACTAATATTATAAATGCGAAAGTAACTCTGTCTGTCTGTCTGTTACTCAATCACGCCTTAACTACTTAACCAATTTGCATGAAATTTGGTATAGAGATATTTTGATACCCGAGAAAGGACATAGGATAGATTTTATCCCGGAGATCCCACGGGAACGGGAACTATGTGGGTTTTTCTTTGACTGCGCGGGCGATGCCGCGGGTGGAAAGCTAGTAAAATATAAATAAAACGTTGATAATCTACACGAGAAATAACATTGCGTCAAAAACATTTAAAAAAAATTGTTAAAAAATATACATACGTATGTAATACGTGTATAAAAGGAAGAATAAGAAAAAGATAAGATTTAGAGATTCCCTGACCACGTTAAAGCCATTTTGTGACTATCTTAGTAAGTATAAGTTAATCTTGCGTTTCTAAAATGTATTGTGCGTGAGTACTATTTTCATATGCAAAAACATTGAACCTCATTATGTAGGTGTGGATATATATCTAGACATATCTCATGTGTTCTCATCTTTAAATGAGAAAAGTTAGATCCATAACAGCGTGGGAACATACATTTGTATATTATGAAAGCAGCTGTTAAATGTAAGAAAAGTGAAAATCACTTGCGTTACAAGTTGGCAATTACTTTGCTAAAGGCTTGCTTTTAGTCTGGAGTTTATGGGCCTAAGGTTGTAATGTTAGCAATCATATAACTGACATTATATATAATGTACTAATACTACAAACGACTAGGCATATAAGCGCATTTTATGTGCTATGTATCAAGGAGAGATTCGAATAGACTTCAACAATGACTATATATTACATTTTAAATCTGTATTTTTTTAAGTGTAAGATATTTTTAAATTATTAATTTCGCCAATTTCCAACATAGAGTTGAAAGAAAACCTTTCAGTCTCTACAAATATTATTATTCTTATATATAAAAATGAATCGCAAAATGTGTTGGTAAGCGCATAACTCGAGAACGGCTGAATCGATTTCGATAATTCTTTTTTTATTATATTCCTTGAAGTACGAGGATGGTTCTTATGTAGAGAAAACGTAAATATGTACCACGGGCGAAGCCGGGGCGGACTGCTAGTTATTTATAAAGCTACCTGATTTATTGGCTTTATTAAGTTAAATCTGGGTTACAACATTATGTAGGGAATCTATTTATTTGATAGTTGCTATATAAAATAAATAGATTATGCAATAAAGTGTCTATGACATGTTAATCGTTTTATAATTCAAAAACAAATCAAAATAAAACTTTTTAAGTTTGTAAAGAAGTCTCGAAGTAATAATTATATTCCAAGTAAATGTACTACGTGAATCTTATCCGAAGAAATATGCAACTATAACTTTTTCTTTGAACTTAAAACTTCTTAAGAAAACTCTCGCATCTTAAAACTTCGTAGATACTGAGATTAAACTGGACAAAACTTTTTTGTAATCTAAAAATTTAAGTATTGAATGTTCCATAAAATCTGGTGTATTTGAGTTTAACAGAAATTTAGAATCGACGTTTAAATTTTCTTTTAAATTTAGAAAAATTGTTTAATTTAATATTGATAAAACTTTAAAGCATTTTAATTTAATAAGGACCCTATATAATTCGTATGATACTCCGATCAATCGCTAAATAAAACTAGGAACAACCTGTGAAATTTGTGTAAAAGCAACCTGTGTAAAATTAAAAGTAAGTTCATATTTTAAAGATTATTCGATATGATTCGACAGAAATTAGGCACAGTAGGTACCGACGGCTTTATATGAATTTGGAATAATGATGAAATATTATCACGAATTTCTTACACCGGGGTTCAACCCAGATTGTTTATCAAAATTAACCGATTACTTCCTTAGTCTGTCTTAAGAAACAATACCAATGTCAAGTTCTAATTAGACGTTTAGATCCTTGTTATTAATTAATTATTTTCGGGACCTAACCTTGGACCTTTCAAACGTCAACCAAACATGGTACTTAACCCCTTGACCAACGAGGCATTTATGAGCACAATAATAGCTATATAAAAATGTGATCTATTTAACGAACGACCTTCCTTTCCAATAGATGCAGCGATCAATTGTATGTTCGGAATGCACTGAAAACCTAATCTTAACATCACGATTGGCATGTAATAATAAAATAAGGTCACATGGTTCACGACTATTTCAAATTGGTCCTATTGTTGAAATTATTTAAGTTTCGAAAGTGTACATGTGTAAGTGTGGCGTAATATTGAATACAAGAATTAATGGTGTTTACTTGTGGATAGAAGATAATTTCTATGGACACTTTCCGTCTATTCTTTCCTCTGGTTTTACTTTTACAATATCCGTGATCTTATTTGTGTATTTGCGTTAGTTGTAGTTTTAGATGATTTGTAATATCTAATATTTTTGTGTAGGATATTACATTGCAAAGCCATATCCTAATGAAATAATTTTAGCACTAGTTCAATGTAGTATAATCCAAAACATAATACATATTATAGGGACATGTTCTGAACTTGACCTAATCATATTCCGCTCTACCTCCCAGAAATTTTGAATTCAGTTAAGATTTAAGTAGATCGCTACAGATCCTTTCGCTGGTAGATTGTGATATTTTGTCTTACGTAGACAGCGTAAACAGCTAAGTATAAATTGTAATGAACAATATTCTTGTGTTTAATTTCTATGACCAATAATAATTGCAAGTCCTATTTACATATCGTTTTCTAGATTATATAATGGCTCCTTCGTTGCATACTTGAATGCTAGACGTTCACTTTCCACAAGGAATGTTATATTATAAGCAGTTTTATGATACGTCTTTATAGATACCGAAAGTTGTAATCCTTGATCGTCGTTGAAATGGAAATCGCATGCTGTTATGAATATATTTACATCCCTTGTACAGCTATATGCGGTGTTAAGATTATAATATGAATAATATTTTTATAAGCACACATTGAGATAATACGTGCGGATAATTTCATACAAAATTATACTTTGAGGTCATTTCGTATTCAGCATGATTTGAATATCTAAGGATAATAGTGGTGATTATTATAAAGGCGAAAGTTTGTATGTTAACTTTACACATGTGGTAGTTTTCATCCCGCCTATAGTAACAGATACAAATGTGGTTTGTATCTTAAGTATCGTGTTTGTAATTCTAACGGCGAAATATAGTAAGAATTACATACTTGAAACACAATATACAGGTTCTTCCATAAAACATTATAATTACTAATTGAGAGAGGATGTTGTCCAATCGGTATGTAAGTTATTCAATTTGTAACAATGAAAAAGGATAACGTTTTACCCAGCTTCGAGAATCATTGGGACTGCATTCTTAATACATAACTTTTTGCTAGCTAGCAGACACAGTTGACATGCATATGAATAGTATTATGATAATAACCATATAAAGAACTAGATAGGCGACGAAATAATCCATAAATTAAGATGTATTTGCACTGTGAGAGTTTTATTACAAGTGACAGGAAAATCAGTATAATCTCCGGATTTATAGTATATCCTCTGACAAGCGATTTAACAAAGAACTCATGGCAAATCGTTCCAAAAGCCTTACGTAACATTTATCTGTAGGAGTAGGAAAGGAAAAAGGTGTGTCGCGACAGGTGCGACCGTGTTAGCTGACGCCTACAAAGCTTTCCAATTTTGAGCTATTGTTTGGACAATTGCTCTGAAATTATCTGCCGCCTAGTTCTTGATGAGCAACTTTGTTGATTGGAAGTATTGACGTGGGATATTGAGTGAGATATTTCTTTACGAACGTACTTACAAGAAAGAAATGCATTTTTCGTAATATACAAATGTAAATGAAACAAATTAGAGTTATTTTATTTTCTATGATTTAGATTGAAACGAATAGAAGCAAGAAATTAAAAAGTAAATTAGGAATGTTAATTTTGATTAAAAAAAAAATATTTTTAGTTAAATGTTTTTATCCTTTTGGTTATTCTTCTGGTCCTATAAAGGTGATTGTTCCAACTAAATATTATGAAAAGAGATGTTAGCTGTTTATTATTTACACTCTATTAAGTAATTTTGAATAATTTGCATGCAAGACGCCACATTACTTTATTATATGAATATTGTGGTAGTTGAAAGTGTCCACGTAATGATTAATGCGGTAAAAAGTCGCGTGTTGTATTATTGTGTCAGCTGATTAGATTATTAATAGAATATTTGATATTACACTGGAATAATACCTCTAGATATAACTTATTGTGAAATCAGTAATCATTTCATTGAATGAAGATTTACCTCTTTTCTTATTAACTTGTTTTATTATTGAATTAAATGTTGAACTAACATTGTGAACAATATTGAATAAAAGCTGGAAATTATCTTTGTAGCATTATCAAGTTTTTATAATAAGACTTTCTCTAAAAAAAATAGTTATTGTAATCATGAATTCTATTTGCATCCAAAGTATAATATTAATAAATACAAAGTCATGTGTACATAAACTTTAATCACAGCGAAAAATAGCTTCCCCAAGTCTCAGTGCAATTTGGTTTTCTCAAAAATATTAGACTCCAGACTATTGGGTTGGCCAACTTCGTATAAAATTAAAGCCATTGGTGTAAGATTTTCATCTGCATATAGAGTTATATTACCTTATATTTAAAAGTATTTTAATAGTTGTGATTAGCAAACTATTCTAAACATATTTTTATTCGTGTCATTTATAATCAAGTAGATAATCAGGCCATATTGTACTAGGATAACATATTATACACATAGTTAGTTAAAGTACATACTTAGTCAAGTAATGTAGTATAGCATATCACAGTACCATTGATGAGTATAAGGGTAAAAAACCAATTATTCTCGGTCTAGCATACTCTGCCCTAATTACGTCGTTTACCGATAGATGGCAGTACCCACAAGAAGTGCGCTTCCATATAATGTACCCGCAAATGTGGAGTAATGAAACGGGATGTTCAGGTTAATGTAAACACTTTAACAGGTTATCGGAATGAGCTTCTTTCAGCGACGTCCAAGGCAATTTATAAGTAGGTTCGTTTAACGGGACCACAGTTTTATTCAGTGCACAATGATGGTATCTTAATTTGTACGTACCATAAGGAGAATGAAATTTGTCGGCTCGTTTAAAGTTATGTGAAATTTAATTCAAGCAAAAAACTCAATTGCGCCAATGAACTTTGTAACTTTCTTAATTAACAGAGTTCCGAAATGAGGCCTTACTTGAACGGTGAAGAATCAATGTTAACAATTTTTCACTGGAAATAAAGCTGTTATTTTGAACTACGACCTCGGCTTTACATCTAAAAGCATTCTTGAAATCTATTCATCTGTTATTTTCAACGAAAACAAAGCACTCTTGAGTTCTTATAATGTAATCCTTCGCGGAGAATTAAAAGTTTTAACTTCCATAATAGAGTAGTGGGAGAGTTTACTCTTTCCACAACTGTAGTATTAAATTACTCAGAATTGCTGTGTGTTTCTAAAATACTTTTTATTTCTTTATAAAATATTTGCTCAATACAAATTGAGTCGTTTGCTATCGAAATAAGACTCTATCATGGATATTTCTTAATTAAATTATCTTTCGATTGAGTAGATACTGCGAATTAGATATAACGTATATGTATACGGAAATTAAATATTAGCATAATATATAGTAACTAGAAATTAAGTGGATATGAAAGTCAATTATAACGTAAAGTGAAAAATAAATCAGCATAATAGTTCTCGAAAAATTACAATCTGAACATTATGTTCATTACTCTGTTTTCTTATAAAATACTTTCCAAATAAATGTGTTAAAATGATTTGTAAATAAGTACTTAATATATATTTATAGTTCTGTTTTAGCAAGTTATTGCGCCCACCTGAATAAGCGTAATAGGACAACCGGCTTCTGGACTTACTTTTGAATAAATATACATTTAAAATACTTAGATCTGACTGTTTCTTGAAATTATTACCTGGAGATTTAAGAGAAAACATAAATATGTACCACGGGTGAAGCCGGGGCGGACCGCTAGTTTTACATAAAATATTATAATTTAATGTCATGCCAAAAATATTGACAAAATCCTATGTCTTATTCTTTTATAATAAATTTATCCCTACAGCGTTCTAGTATCTATACGACTATTGTGATTTTGTTCAAACGATTTTTATAACTATTATTAATAATAATTAAATATACTCTGACCAAGTTGGTCAAGGCGAGTATTCGCATGGAATCCGTTGACAAAAAACACAAATTAAAATGTCAAGGTTTGGACGTCGATAGATGCATCTATTATTAACTCTCTGTAATGAAATTTGCATTTGGATGTTTTCGACCTTTTATTATAGTCGGGAAGATTTTGGAAATTTTATTCGGTGTTATCTTATATTTTTCGTATCAATGAGGTCATAATTGCATTCTAAAAATAGATTTTATAATTAATTATGTAGGTATCATATGAACTTTTTCACTAACATTAATTTAACGAGATAGGTACAAACTACAAGTCTGTATAAATAATTTAAAACTAAAATATATTTTTTTCTATTTCTATTCTTATTATGCATTCAGGATTGTCTTATGGTATTAGTAGCCTCGTTTTATACCACTTCCACGGTCACTTTACAGTGTTAGAAAAGTTTTGATAAATGATAACAAACAAAATAGCATCGTTAACGTTGCTCTTTTCAAGTTTTTCTACAGTCAAATCAACTGTTTCAATTATTTGAAAATACATTTTGTTTATTAAAGTTACACCTTTTAAATAAGTCACAAATTAATATAGTGCAATAAATTAATAAACATGAGCAATGAGCATGTCTGTCCATTACAATTTATTTGTTGTAACAATACAATCAATTTAACTTAAATCCTAGAGTTCATTGTAACCGCAGTTAGTCATTGCAACAGTAAGGCCTAGCCGGCTAGTGAGAGTGAAACCGATTTCGAAAGTGTCCCGTGGCCCTCTCGATGCAATTTATTTTTATAAGCCACTTCATAGACCTTTCAGTATTGCTAATTGTGAGATTAGTGAGCCTTTCGAACAAATTCTGAGTAGGTAAGGTTCTGTCTTTTGAGTTGTTATTTTATCAGAACAGAGCTAAGTGAAATTGGGTTGTGCAAAATAATAAAACTGGAAGTCTAGTTGATTGTGCTTAATATATTTTGTGGACGTAGATTTGTATTAAACCTTTTTAATACTTATTAGTATTTTATGTACACTAAGTGTACAACAATAAATTAGCTTGTAAACAATTTAGGCAAGAGTTTTCGTCGTCTGGCAATATTAATGATAATAATTTTAAAAACTAACATGAAAAAAATGTTTTATAAAATGAAAGCTATGTTTAAATTTAGCTGCATAGTGCATACCTAAACGAACACGTGAATAAACTTGTAGTTAGTTAAAAAGCTTCCAGAACGATGTTGTCTCCGGGTCTATTTATACAGCTCGCCTGCTAACTTGCATCAGATAATTCACACGGAACAAGTGGTGTGTAACAGTGGTGGCATGTTCCCCACTTTGTAAAGAACTATGGATACAAATGTTGGATTTTGTACGCTTTTAGTCGGACCACGGAAGCAACCCGCATTTTATTGTTGCTATAAATTTTACGTCCTACACCGGTTCAGATTGCTTCGGATTTTTGTACGGAGATGTTTGGCTTTATTGTTACCTGCTAAATTGGTTGGTGTGATCTGTGGTTAACAGTAGCTGAGGTTGAACAAAGCTATGTTTCGAGAATTGAAACTTTTTGAAAATCATTGGTTAATAAACGAAGAAGGTTTAGCAGATCAATTATTTTAAGATTGTGGTCAGACACAGTATCTTAATGACAAAAAGACTCCTTTTAAATTGGTATTGAATTATTGTTTTACTTATTTATTCAGTTAAATGGAAATTTTCCGTGACTATGGTAATTTCTTTTTTTCTATTATCATTCAGAAATAAAACAGATTTACGATATGAATTTAAAATATCTTTGCATGCAGTATTCGGTTAATATTATAATAGTCTTGACCTTTATCAAAGTAATAAAATAGATACATTGTATTCTAATAATACTGTTTAGGTTTCATTTCACATGATTCACAAATCTATATTTGTTAAAGGTTAATTTCCTTTTTATTCGTAAAATATCACTACAGAATAACATTACGATATTCTTGCTCGAAATCAAACCTTCATAAAGCACAAAGACAATAGAGTTGATGTGCACAGAATAATGCAAGAACAGAGACATAATTTCAAGATGCTGTACTGAAACATGAATGAGACACTCCGCAAGCTGCTCTGTGATCCCAGTTGCAGTGGTCACGTTAAATATTCAGGGGGAAGATTTTTATGGGATTATTTCGCTTTCTTTATATTAGTAAAGTAAGAAAATAGAGTATTTTTACTCAGTTTATTCTGAGGCGAAATATAAAGTATTCCGTATCTAAGGTAAGTAGTAAAGTTTTCCACTACACAAATATTTTTGGTCAAATTTTACTTGGTACCCGATAGTTCAGACAATGCATATTTTAAACAAGCGTATCGTGATACCAATAATATGTTAATATGTATTTCTACAGAAAAATAAAACCACTTTTAATACAAAAGTTAAGTACTTTTGAATTTATCAAATCGCATCAAACTTAATATTAACAAAAGAGGAATAAATATTAGTAAACATTTTAGAGTGATTCGTTAGGATCAAAAAAATATATTCACAAATGCGACGGGCATGATTTATTTGTATGAAACGTGCATTAAAATGCAAACCGAAATTCAATTTATAAACCCATGATAGATTTGACACACAAACAACATTTACACATCAGTATAAATACGTTCGCTCAAATTGTTTCATATAAAATACTATATTTTTGTGGTTGTTCCAAATTGCGTAGTCAATTTCATTTTTCTACGCGCTATGTGTATCAATACGTAGCAGACGCAATCGACTGCGAAACAATTGATATTTTTACTTCCTGTGTTTAACCGTATCTTTATTTGATTTATTTTGCATGGAATATATGCTCTTGGCTATTTAAAATACCTTTACACATGCAAATATAAAGTATCTATTCACTAATCACTATCTATCTTACTTAAAGCTCAAGATTTTACGACCACGACCGCTAATCGCTGGAAAATGTGAGATTGATATAATAATTATCTATACTAATATTATAAAGCTGAAGAGTTTGTTTGTTTGTTTGTTTGAACGCACTAATCTCGGGAACTACTGGTCCGATTTGAAAAATTCTTTCGGTGTTAGATAGCTCATTTATCGAGGAAGGTTATAGGCTATATTTCATCACGCTACGGGCAATAGGAGTGGAGCCACGGGGGTGAAACCGCGCGGAGCAGCTAGTCTTTCTATAAATGCTATGAGACCGCAATGTGCAATTCCAAGTGAATTAACTGTAACTCAACGCTGTTGAAGCAATTACTATGAAATCAAACAAAATATAATGAGTCTTTCCTTTAAATAGTCGCGATATAAAACGATTGGCCTTTGTAATCTCTTGAATGGATAAATATATTAATACAATACTGGGATAGGTATCTATCTATCTACATTATACATACTATGGTCACAGAATACTTAATAGTAGCATAATGGTACAAAAATTTGTCTTTATTATCGTAGTAAAGTAAAATGCAGGATTGACTGTTCCATAAACTCCCTAAGGACCGCTTGTCTAATGTTTCTTTTATTGGTTCTTAAGTTTATATTACTTAAACCACACACGATGAAGGAAGTGTAGCTTCATTTATAACTGTATTTAAAATAAAGCTTACATTATAACATTAATAATTCAGTATCTAATTATGGAGACAAGACAGATTAAATATTATAAACTAAGCAATCTCGTAGACTCCATTTTATATTAAAAGAGCCCGTATATCTCAATTTTTGATTTATTTTAACTTATTAGGTACTTACAATGCAAATATCTTTGCTTTCTTCATTAGTTTCATGCAGAAAATTTAATAAAATTATAATAATGCGTTCATAAATCCTCGCTGTAGTAATTTCTTGTCGTGGTATGTCATTTAACGATGATGTATTTTTATTATCTCATTTTAAGATTTTAATAAATTTCTTTGAATTAAATAATGGATTATTTAATAGTATCGATATATTTATAATAATGTTAAAGAACAGTTTTAAGTTAAGCGAAAGGAAGACAAAATTAAAACCATGTAGTTTTGTTGGAAATAGTGTTAAATTTGTTAACCTTGGCATTTTGCAAGGAGCATATTAATATTTATGTTAAAACAAACAACCAAACAATTCACAATAGACTGGCGAATTAAAGAAAAACTTTGCGTGCTATCACATTATCAGTATCTACAGAACATTCATTATCTGCTTTAGGCGGAAAAAATATCACGCGAACTGTGCAAATGATGAGAAATAGCTATCGCTTGTTTATTATTTATTGTTAATGGAAAGAACAATGCGTATCCAAAATCTTAGCATTGTTTTGATAAACAATCTGATGTAGCGAATCAAATCTTTGTTTTTGAAGTGAAACTTCTGTAGG
>CAJQZN010042119.1:31387-47824 GCA_907164685.1 Colias eurytheme | reverse complement strand
CCATACATCCATACATCCATACATCCATACATCCTTACAAACTTTCGACTTTATAATAGTATTAAGAAAGATATTAGATTTGTTCAAAAATAAATTCATTTTGAAAAATAAAAACTAATAAAGTATAATTGCATGCAACCAATAAACTCAACTCAAATTTTAAATGCTGTTTTATATGAACAAAATGTATCACCGTCATACAATGTATTTCCAATATGCTGCCTGATAAAAATCATAGGTTCAGCCAAGTATACATCCCCTTATCTGAGTGCACCGACTTGGAAACCTTTACAAAAATATAACGTTTATAAATAATACGAATCTCATTTACCGTTATTCTTGTGGAAAGGAATTTATCGTTAATAACATGGTAAACTATATTAACTCATTCTGCCGTATTGTATTCAGGGTACACGTTTCCTGTTAAAGGTTTCGTTTTCCTTGAGTATATTATTTATAGGAAACTAGCTTTCCACCCGCAGCTTCGCCCGCGCAGTCAAAGAAAAACCCGCATAGTTCCCGTTCCCGTGGGATTTCCGGGATAAAACCTATCCTATTTCCCGTGGTAAAAAGTAGCCTATGTCCTTTCTCGGGTATCAAAATATCTCTATACCAAATTTCATACAAATTGGTTCTGTAGTTAAGGCGTGATTGAGTAACAGACAGACAGACAGAGTTACTTTCGCATTTATAATATTAGTATGGATACATGAAAATAAATATATCAAAGAATTAAGTACCCAATCGTCATATCTAATACATTATACATTTCAATAATTATTAAATGCAGTCTAAAGAGGAATTCGGATCCCTCTTTGAACGTGCGGAACAAGAACTATCACTTTAACGTGATCCTCTGCACGTCTCAAATCGTGTCAGTAAATGCTTGACTTCCTTTGAATGCAACAGAAACATTAATACATTTCAAACAATCAATGCTCACACAGACATACCAGAATATTCCGAATATAAGCTTCAAAATAGCGGCTTTTATTTGAAATAGTGACAACTCTTTTAGAAAAATATACACGGTTTTATCTCAAACCATTATGTTTGGTGAAATGAATTGAAATCCGGAAATTTTAAAAGTGAAATTCGAAGCCAACGGAAAAACCATTAGTTGATGAAAGAGTTTTCCCACTGACTTGCGGAATTTGGTTTTACGTCAATAATTCAGATGCATATCGAATTTTAACAATTTTCCCGTATGTGCAATTTTTTTATTGTAATGTGAGCTCTATATTATTTTCTGATTATGATTGATTTCTTGTGTGTGTTTGTATGGTACTGTTAATTGTATGTTTTAGTAACTAGGTAAAATAATTTATAAAAAAAAAGATACGAGGTTTTAAAATTTAGTGTACTTACAGCAAATAAACGATCTAATCACGTAATCTCGTTTTCTTTATTCTGAAATTTTTATCATCAAAATATATTTGCTTGTCTATAGTCTAGCTAACAATTAAATGAACACACAATAGTGCTTCATATAATAAATCACATATAAAAAATAAAGTAAAAACAGCGTAAATACAATCCTTTTAATTGTTATCCGTCACAGATACACTCTCTTGAATTGTATTTTGTTACTGTAATTTTACACCGGGATTGAAAGTAGAAACAAGTAGACTATTGTATTATCTAGCACTTCACGCTACTTACACAAAATTTAACTCCCAGTAAGAGGTTTTAATCGTAACTTTGCTTTTGTAAAAGCTCGCGAAACGTTTGGAGTATAGTTAAGATAAACATAGTTTAGATACACAATTTATGTGATTGTTCATAATATTTTTAATTGATTAGAATTGTATAAAAGTACTGATTAGAAAGAACATTGATCATGTTTATAGCCTTCTTCATTAATTGGGCTTATCTGTATTATATTTACTCATTAGTCACCTATCTATATATAACACAAACAATATGTTCTAATAAGGTTTTTATAACAAGTAGCGGCGAGTTATTGTTAGCAACAAGCTTTTAAGAAAACTTCTAGTTGGATAACGGTATACTTATCGAGTTTCTGTGAAGAAAAACCGATATTTCCCCTCGATGAAATCTCAAGTTTCGAAAGATTCGTGCGACGATGTTTGTATCTTCGTCTTAAACTTTTTTTTATTCAGTGCAGTGCTTGCTGGAATTTTGTAATGTTACAATAATATGATGATTCTCAATTCTTATGATACTGATAGAATTGGAAAAATAGTTATTAATAATTATAACGTAGGTGTGAATGTTGAAAAATTTTGATTGTCAGTTAAAATTGTAAAATGCCTAGATAGTTAAATTGAATTGTAAAAAGTCGGATCATAAAATTATGGGTGAGCATTCGTGATAGAGATTCTTTTGAATTATTAAAAAGAACTGTACCTTCCTAAATATACAAAATTGCAGGTATCAAGAACAAGTTCCAATTGTTAGTAAAATATATATATTCTCTCTGTGTATTATTTATTGCAATTAATTAATTTCTATACAAACAATAATCTCTGAGATGTATATAATAGAAACAAAGGAACACAAGTTACGACGTTATGCCACTGTCATTTTTGATATGGGTTAACAAATGATTTCCTACAACCAGATGCAAATATGTATTATAATAGAAATAGCGTATTAATAAACTCACAAATAGAATGGTATTAATACATTTTCTCGTGGAAAAACTGAAGTTGGATGAATCAATCGTGAATATTAAAACAATCTTGTTCAATGAGAACGTCGATTAGTCGGAATCTCTGTGCAATTAATGTTATTGCTTTTAAACAATGTAGTTTATGATGTTTAATATCTGTTTATTTCTATGTTTTCATGCTTATTGATACTGCGTTGTGTTTATTTCAATCAATCAATCAATCATCAGCCTTTCGATGTCCACTGCTGGACGTAGGCCTCTCCTAATGCTTTTATGCAATGCTTTGTGTTTATTTATTTGAGTGGAAATGTGAACGATTTATTTTTTAATTTTCAAATATTAATTCTAACTATAGTTGATTTTGGCAAAAACGTTTGCTAATTTGGAAGAATCAAGGAAATAATGTAAATGTAAATAAAAATGTAAATAAAATATGAGCATCGTCGTGCATAATGAAGTCGTATAAAATAGAATTCAGCAAAGGCAATGTATCATTTTTCTCTGTAAGCTAATATCATTGATGGTCCGCAGACATGTAGGATACAGTAAGGTCAGGTATCCAATGACCAGCCGAGATTTCATTGAGTTGTCCGCGTTTCATGTGACAAACCGCATTTCAATAAGTGTAAAGGATTTTAATGCATTATATTTTTTTACTGTCCTGTAAGTTTGTGATAAATTTTTATTTTTCGGCAACATTAAAATTTCAGCACATATTTTTTTAACTTTAATAAATAGTAGTTTTCCATACCTAGGCATACACCAACTCTAAATATCTTCCTGCAGTCAGTTTCTCCCCCTTTCATTATGTTTTCACGGTCGTTTTATTTACAAGCAACATCATTTTCTTAGAATCGTTAATAGCAATCGCGTGCAATCGCTATAGAGATTCTTCACAAAACATAAAGAACAACCACGATTTCTTTCCTCAATATAAATACGCACTCAGCCTCAAGAAATGCTCTTTTTAATTACTCTTTATAACAGATAGGCTAAAATAAAAACTCAGATACCAATCATGGATCAGTTTTTTATAATAAAAGGTCTTTATTTCAACAAAATCAATTTCAAAGACGGAGATTTGTATCTAGCCTCGAGAACAATCTTTGATTACAAGCAAGTTATATATTCAAAGCACAGGTTTATCCGTTTAACCCATTGTTGTAGTTAATTGAAAACCGCACAATATCTGCAATACTGAAAGCCTATAGCCGTTGTTCACGTTAACTAGGGTCGCACGAAGGTCTATTTACTTCTAGTATACTAGATTTTAGCTTTACTTAGGCTATATGCAAATATTGCGAAAGTGTAAGCTGATTACAATACATCTCACTTGGTCTACCGAACTTTAGTTTAGTTCTAAATATTGTATAACCTAACTCCAGGGATAAGGAAAATTTACTCCTCGCGTTGGTTTGGTAAAGTTGAATAATTATTTGTATGAAACAATCCTTTGGCATTTTGCTGTGGTTAGAATACACTTTGATTACATAATAATAGTGTAGTATTTGAATCTCTTGGTTATATGTTCCCTCTATAGAGGGAACAGAAATAGCTTTACCCTTGTAATTGTTAGGTACATTTATATTCTAGTAGTTATATTTTTTGAGATAAATAGCGTTTACCACAAAGCATTTCAGCTCAGAAAATATTTTTTAAATTATTTCTTAATTTATCTTATTAATAAATTTCCTACAAATAATTTTTACTGTTGACGGTCACGTAATAATAACTATGATCATCTGTTCGATTGTAACGCCAAAATTTCAATGATTAGCCCTTGTTCACATGGCACAAGCAGCTTAATAGTCTCAGTACTTTCCGAAGTTGCGTATCAAAATCCGGGGATTCGATTCAGAACCGGGACTCAAATCCCGGCAGGATTGTACGATTCCAATCACGAAACCCGGATTGTTCGGCACGTGCTTTGTCTAGCTGCATCCCGGAGGACAATACTGTACGGTCACTTTCATTAGGCTACTTTGGCTACGAATCGTTAGTTAAGAGTTAGTTGGCTTTTCCAATGGGAGCGTCATTTCAATGTGTAACTCAATTTTGGGAATTGCGCAGCGTTGCAAAGTTGTGTTTGTTTTTCCTGCAACATCATTAGCGATTTGAGGAGATTAAAAGAGTTAAAGCAAAAGTTTTTTATATCCGTTGTTAAAAATCTATATTTTATATAAATGTGTATATTGTGGTGTTAATAATAAATACAATAAAACTAATAAATTTATTTTAATCATTTCAGGTATATGACACTTCAGAAAATACACGTCCGAAGAAATGGTCATCCAAGCTAAAACTAAATACATCAGGAAGCAGCAAATCATCAGAAAAGTCACCAGAAAGTCCACTGTTATATGGAACTCTAAATGGGCCGGGCGGATCAGCTTTATCTAAATCGATGAAATATGCAGAGACGTGGTTGTATGGGTCCGTAAGGACCCAAACACCACCTTTACGGCCAAGCGTTTTTACCTCATATCCCGAGGCGCCAGGCCCTGTCTTAATTAGTACTCCACAAAAACCAACTCCACATAATTATGCAGTTATACTATGTTCCTGTCCCGAATATCTTAACGGTACAAAGAAAACCAGCTCAACCAAAGTCAGTATATGTAAGAAATGCAAAGGATCTCGCTTGCCTTTAACTATAACTGACAGCCCGCGTTTACTTGTTGGTGGAACGGTCAGAGGTCCACAAGTAAGTCGTGATCCTGGATTATTGAGAGGTGGCACCGTTCGGGTACAGAGTACTAAATCGAGACCTAGCATACTAAAACCCAATGGAGAACCTGATCCATACGATCTTATGCGTCGGAGTCGGCTCGCACCACCACATGAAACTCGAATAGGCAGTCAATTTTCGACATCACGATCTCGGGCTAAAAGTATAAGTCCTTGTAGAGTAAAGAGCAAGAAACAAACTCCTGAAAGCCTTAATAAAAACAGAAGTAAGTCAGTAAGCCGCGTGAATGAATTGTGGATTGACGAAGAGGAAAATAATGTGGTGGATACAAAAAAGTCGATTCTTTCTTGCGATATTAACCCTTATGATTTAATGAAGTCTTCTGGATCGAAGTCAAATTTAGAGGTTGAATTCGACGACGATTTTAGTGAACCTTATCAAGATCATAAGAACAGTAATAATCGCCTCACTAAAGTTAAATTGGATTCAAATGTTAAAAATATAAGTGGACAAAGAATACGCGTATCAAATGAATCTAAAACAAATATAGTGGATGAATTAACTGTTTATGATCCTGTGAATTTTGATCTCAAAAACTATGATTTTAAATCGGCAGATATGGCTTCGGCATTATGTTTACCGAACATTAAAAACGAAAATAGTAAGTTAGGAACGTTAAGTAAATCTAGTAGTAAGAAAATATTAAACACCACCTCAAATCGTACAAAACAAAAGAGTGTTTCACCAAAACGTCCTCCCAGAAAACTCAGAAATACAAAAATTGATGAAGATAGTGAAAGTGATAATCAACGTATACCAGAGAGAACTTATAAAAAACCTTCATATGAAAATGCGCGTAATTCAAAAAACAAAAATCAAAAAACAGATGCCATAAAATCAATATTGAAAAAACCTAAGAATGATTCAAATGTTAAAACAGAGAAATCTGATGATTCATTTGAAAATAAAAATGTTAACCATTCCCAATTTTATCTTCCTAAACCAAAAGATAAAAGTGCAGTTTCATCTCAAAATATTTTGCACAGAAAAAGGGTTCAATTTCTTGTCGAGAAAGAGGAAACCAAAGTTATATTTACTGCTGAATTAAATCTCCACGATAACATTACAAACGAGGAATCTGGTATACCCACAGTAGAAACAAAAGAAGAAGAAATTGCTGAAAATAATACGATAAACAATAGCTTGTTCGAAATTGTGTCAGAGACCTCTGATGAGATAAAAGAGTCTGAAAATCAAAATAAACAAGATATCATCCCTCAAGTGTCATATCAACTTCAATCTTGTGATGAAAATCCACCAACGATTCCTGAAAAAGAAGAAAATAAGCCAACTGAGCAAAATAAAGTCGAAGGTAATATACTTAATATTATATTTTTTACATTCAATATTTTTTTAATTTATTATGATAAAATATGTTCATTAATGGTTTTTTATGAATATTAAACAATAATTTAATGCATTAAGTATAATCTTTAAATTGCTTTAATAATATTTAAATAAAATCTATCTACTCGTATCTATAATATTTACATTTGGAATGTTTCTTTACAGATAACAATGTACCGCAACCAAGAATACCATCACTACGACGTTCAGAATCAGAAAGACTGACATCAACAATAACCATTACACCACCGAAGTTTTTAGATACTATGGCATTGAGATCAAAGCCTAAGCATGGTCACACAAGCCAAGTATTTTTAGAATCTTTAACTGAAAATGAAAACGAACATCAAAAACCAACAAATAATGCAAAAATAGTATCTTCTGGCAATGACACGCAATATGCTATAAGACTCCAAAATGAAACTGATATGGGTAACCTCAGTGACAGCAGTGAAATTACTAGTAATGTATTGAAAAATTTACGAAATGGCATATCTGAGCTACCGGAACCACCGCCAAGATTAAAGTCAAGGTCAAAAAGACAAAATTACGTAAAAACTCGTTTTGTTCGGACCAATTCATCAAGCTCTACAAGTGACGAATGGTCAGATACGAATGAAAATGAACAGCGTACAATATTACGAGTAAAACAATATGACAATGATGACACTAAGGAATTATTAAAAGAATCAACTAAAGTTCTCAAACTTATCGAAAACGAGCCAAGAAAAACATCAATACAAATAAATGGTGATGAATGTTATTCTACCATGAATGTTAGTAATAATACACCAATTTATTTGTCTTCAGTTGTAGTGAATGATGACTATAACAACTCTTGTAATTCATATCAAACTGGTACTACTGTCACTATAAGTGTGGGTTCGTCGGATAAAAAAGTAAAAAAATCGAAAAGCCAAGTTTATATTGGGGCCATGTTCCCTGGGGATCATAATAAAAACGAAGAAGTCAATACGTACGAAGATTACTTTAATAATAGTAGTGCGTCAAACCTGTCTAATGCTAGCATATCATCTATTTTAAATGATCCAGTGGAAGCTGTAAAACGCAATTTAATTCCACACGTTTGTGGCAAAAAAGATGAAGGTGCTCAATGCTTGCCTACAGATAATCAAGATAATAATGAGAGCATTCAGAAGAAGAGTTCAGATGGTGGAAATTTGGTTGCAAAACTTTTTGATGATCCCTTCTTTGCTCATTTAGCAGATGGCCTGGACTCAGATTTAGTAAAAAAATTGATTGAAAATTCTTTGATAAAATTGCAAGAAACAAAAAATCAGGAAGGTACCGATAGTAGTAAGGTAACTATTGAGAAACTTATAGAAAGTTCACTTATAACTATGAAAGAAGAAATAAATAAAAACGGAAGTAAAAGTTGCCAAGGTCCCGAAAAGAAAAACGATGACGTTGTTAATCTTAGTGACGTTACTACGCCTGCTTACACACAGAACGATGATAATATCTGCTCTGCTCCCTATGAAAGTATGGAGTATGAAAGCGGTGTAGCTGGAGTTTTCTCAGACTTGGAACCCATGTCCGATTGTTATAATGCGTCTGCGAGTGAACTATCAACAGAAGACGATACAAATTCGACTAGATCGAAATTTTATCAAATGTTGGTAGACGCTGCGATTTGTGATATTGAAACTGCAAATAACACTGATGATGACCATCATTATGAGTCTATACGCTTAAATAGCGACCCAATTTATGAAGAAATCGGTGATATGCCACCACCTCTGCCAGTTAATCCTCCGCCTAATTCACTCATGCTTTTAGATGATGAAAAACGTAGTGGTTCGCGCTCTATATTTGAAGGTGCGTCTAAATATGATATTTTATCGTATTTAGTAGATGCTAAAGAAAGAGGTATCGATGATGAAGAAACCTATATAACAAATTATGACAATACGCCAGAATCACCACCGATATCGCAAAAGGATAAAGAAAATGGGTCAAATGAAATTAAATCATTAAAAGGAGTTGAAAGAAATACAAGTCAAATATCAAATGCATCGGATTCAAGTGAAGATAATTCACTAATTATAAATAATGAAATTGTAGAAAAAACATTGGTATGCAAGAAACCGTCGGCTGAAATAGAAAGGAATGATTCAGGCGTAGGCTCAGAGACCAGCAAGTCTTCAAGAAGTAGACTCCAGGGAAAAACATCGCCACGAAATTCTGTAAGCGATAAAGACACGCCAATACACTTGTGTGAAGATTGTGATACTGCAGTTGAAACTCAAATTACAGAGCAAGGTAACATAATATCATTCATATTTCGTTTGAATTAATAGGCTACATAACACAAATTATACATTTTAATAAAATATCTTGTTACAGGTTCTATATACGCTCCTTTGGTGTGCAGAAAATGTGCTAAAAAAAGGGCCGAGAGGAAAGAAATAATAACGGAAATTGTCGAAACCGAGGAAAAATATGGTCGTGATCTTCAAATTATCTTAGAAGAATTTTACAAGCCTATGCTTGTAGCTGGTCTACTTACTCAAGAACAATTGAGCGCTATATTCCTAAACGTGGAAGAACTCATAGATAACAATCAAGTTTTGTCTGAGAAATTAAGAGATGCCCTTGAAATAGCAGTGGAACAAGGGGATGAGGTAAAATATTTTTATTTCAAAGTTTAATTGAGTGATGTACTTGAGTTTTTAATGTATTCGTATTTCCAGGATCTATTGACGGTGAATGTCGGTAAGATCCTTCTAGAATGTTCGGGAATGCTGACGGCGTTCCAATCGTATTGTGTGAAGCAAGCCGGCGCCGCGCTGCTGCTGGCCGGCCTCGAGAAGGAGAAGGAACTCCTGAGGATATTCTTGCGCGTCTCGCAAATGGAAAACGCGGTGTTGAGGAGGATGAATCTCAATTCATTCCTAATGGTGAGTTTATGATCAGAAGAAAGATTCTCTATGAAGATAGAAAGATTCTCTACTATTTAGTAGATAGTAGAGAATCTTTCTATCTTCGTAAAGTTAATTATCTTTTAAATAGTCCATGTATTCCATATCCAATAAAACATAAAATTTAATGTAACATTTAAAGGGAGAAGCCATCGACAATCGAAACACAGTTTTTAACTAGTTTGGTAGTCAGTGGATCATTTATATATTGTGCTGTATGATTTATTTTTCTAATATTCTAATTAGGGACATAATATTCCATTGTTATAAATGTAATTACAAATGTTACATCGTCATATTATAGCTATGTTATACGCATACTAAATCTCATTTTATAGTTTTTCATGTGTATTTTTTGTACGCATTTGTTACTTAAATTTCATCCACCAGGTACCGGTTCAACGCGTGACAAAATATCCGCTCCTTCTCTCGCGTCTATACCGTGCGACCGCGTCTTGCGCTAGCGAACGCGAAGATGTCAAAAGCGCTCAGCGCTGCGTGGAGTCTAGACTAGAGGAGATCAACGCAGCGGCCGCAGCGGCTGCAGCGGCTGCGCGTGACGTGCCGCTGTGGCGACGACTAGCCGCTGCAAGACGTACTGCACATGATTTACATGTAGCCGATATACGGCTCAGGAAAATGGCCGTGGATGTGCTGGACTGGAATCATGACGATGCCAGGTGAGGTTTATTGAAATGCTGGATGGTGATTGTTCTCTACTGAAAACATATTTGTTAGAAGAGATGTAGGTAACGGTAAGAATAGGTGTGTACTGGAAAATTTTATACAAGAAAGCAGAAACTCTTTATGCTATTCGGCCTCATTTGTATTAAAATCATTAAAAAATAACATATGAACCTAAATTTAATAATATCAAATATCCCCTTACCGTATAATTAAAAAAATATTATTTGAAAAACTCAATATTTTCGGCATAATTTCATTTAAGAGCTAATTTCGATCGTAAAGAGGAAGGTTAATGGATTTCTAAGAAAATACTTAACATCTTATGAATTCGTATAAGGTAAGAGGACAAAATGAATCTGTTTGAGGTAATTGATATTTTTAGGAAGCCTTATAAATATTTATTGAACTGAAAAAAGAAAAATTGTATGTTAAATTAATATACATTTTTAGAGTGTTTACACAAGATACGTGATATAAATGTTTTATTATTACATCGAAAGACGAAAACATATTATTCTTGTTATTTTGCGAATTATTGAACGTTCCAACAACTAAACGGTTAATTATCTACAATAAATTTATGTCTAGACTCTTAATTACTTCGTATTTGTTTGAACAATTTTATCGTGTAATTATATAATTCTATCGTTTGATTTAATGTTTCTGTGAACGCAAATAATATGAAATGGTTGGTCACATTTGCCAAATTGTAGGCCACTATATTACTTACTACCTACAGCTATTGGAAGATGGGACAAATTGCTCCATTACGGCGATCATTGCTGGAGACAGGCCCATGTTCAAGGTATAAGCGATGACATAATCACAAAATATAAAGCCATGCTATTCCATTTGTATTCACAAGCCTCTCTTAGACTTAACTAAAAGTCTTTTCAAAGTGTCGCCGACCTTCTAAAATTTACAACATCTTTAAAACTAACATTAAAAGATAATGGGCTGGGTTAATAAGTTCTTATATAAAATTAAGGTGAACAGAAGATAATATCAAGCAAAAACTTCAAGGAATGAAAATGTACATTTACGCAGAATTTGATATCGTACAATGTAACAGATCATAATAAGAGAATCACTAATGATGTTCGTCCGTCACTTATCCCATACATCTGTTAATCGGTGCTTTACTGGCTCTAACAACGGAGAATGCAATTCTCGGGGACTCTTTATTGCTTTAAAGCTACACAAATAAAGCAATTACACCTGTAATGAGGAAATAATTTTAACTCACGAATTCCGGGAACGGCTTTTTACTTGAACGTTCTTTGAAGCATTTTTGGTACCATTGATACTCTTTTGTTCGCGTTGTAATACTTTTTAAAAGGGGCTTTGCGAATGTGTTTTTTCTCTGTTATGAGAGTATAATCACTGGATCGACATTTTTGAAATGTTCGTTGTTTTTGAGATCGATTTAGCGTGTTTAATATTTGTGTCATTAGACAAATCAGCGATCAATTTCAATATTGTTTCATACACACCATGATTATAGTATATCCCATGTAAAATACACATAAACCAAAGTGTCCCATAACAAATTGGAAAAATTAAGATACTTTAAATCCATAATATAAATAAAAGAATTCCCACCAAATCAATGTTTAACAAGAGCCAAATACTTAAGATATACTATCCGAAAAATCCAATTATATTTTAGTAGATAGTAATAATAATAATTTAATAATTGAAAGGTTCGCCATGGAAGGCAAGCTGCTGTTCACACAACCGAACGACAACAACTGGCGCAAGGGCCGAACCATCAAGCTGATGCCGATTAACGCTCTTTTGGTAACTAATGGAAAGGTAAGGAACTTTTTTCAACTATTTCTCATGTAAATGCATATTTTTTTAATAATTTCCACTGGTACCTAATAAGCTTACTTCGATAGAAACTTTGTAATAAAAGCAGTTTAAACAATAAAAAAAAGTAAGAAATGGTTTAAATTATATTTCACAAAGTAACAATCTAAGAAAGAATACGTTTAAAACCCAGTGGACAACAGCAATTGAGCTTTGTCCGTATATAATGTTACAAGTTCTATTATGATCTTTCATTAAACCCCTCATTAAAGCTAACCATGATAATGAGCTGAGTTCCTTCTTAGTTTTAGTTTTGGCTAGCTGACTTTAGTAGGCCTTATCTTAGATTTATTTCTTCAAATTATTATAATTTTTTTTGCACATTGTACATACTTTTAACATTTTGATTAAAAGCTATGAATTGATTTAAAGCAACTTTATTTGATTTAAAAGTTTATAAAAAACCTTTATGGTCAATTCCTGTCTGTCTTATCTGTTATTCAATTATAATTTCCTCCTCATTTACACCAAAATCCACACATTACAGCCAACGAACACACACAAAACGAACGAAATACGCGAAACGCGGGAAGCCCGCGACCGCGAAGCGCGCGAACGCGAAGGCGAAGCGTTATTCGCTCGCAGCGGCGTGCGGGAAGCTGCACTGCTATTGGTCCGCGAGAAGGCGGGAAGGTACACGTTACAACGGGAGCCATTGTTCTTGGATAGATGTGTGGTCGCCGCGGACCATGAACCGGAACACTTCTTTGAAGTGCATGAGATTACTACAAAGGATTCTTATATATTTAAGGTATGTGGAATTACTGTATGTTTAGGGTAATAAGGGTTTAGGTGTAATATTGGGGTATGTATTTAAGGTATAAATAGAATTTGGATTTTTGTGTGTATGGGTGAATATTTGTTAGGAATCTTAAACATTATACTTTTTATACTACCTGTCTTTTAGTATTTAGGTGGTGTTTTAAGGTGGACCATATGTAATTTAAAAATGTTCCTAATAAAATTTAACACACGGTTGATAATCGATATACACATTATTTGTAAAATTGTGTATGAATCTTTGTTATTGTAAGTATGTGAAATAAAATCGATAGAAACAATAATTGGTCCACGCGTGGGTTGTGTTTCACAGTAAACGTTAACGATATTTCTCGATATTTATTGGTAACGAAAAGACTAGGTGTGTATTAGATACCTACGTTATAACGCCTCTGTATTTACAGGGCTTGTTTAACATGCTACAATGGATAAATGGGTTCTCTTTCTTTCAGATATAATATAGACGCATTGCTGAAAGTTACATTAACTATTAAATAATTAAATAGGCTTTGCCTCCAACTTCGAATGAGGAGTATAATAATCAAACAATTTATGACGTTTTCAATGTTCATAAAATCAAGAATTTCACAAAAGTCATGTTTTTCTGTTAAATTCTATACTCCCTTCATTTTTTGTAACTAGTATGCCATTCACTCTAAACTATCCATATTTATTCTGGGTTCAAAAAGAAGTAGCCTTTGCTTTCTGAATGAATTTTCAAATAAGTATTTCCCAAAAAAATATTTAAAAAATCGTTTCAACGGTACACAATACCGAACAGGAAAAATTACAAATAAAGTATCCCTTCTATCAGTACAGTTTTCGCATTATTCCATTAACCCATTGAGCCCCGAACGGCCCGATCGGTCCACGACACAATAGATTTTCTATTGTGTCTGTGGTTCCGGGGCCTGAGTTATTAATATTATTAAACCCACCGTTGACAAAGTGAACAGAGCCCATACGTCAATCTCAAAAGCTCCAATATCCAGTGTAAATTGGAGCTCAAAACCCATAAGTCGGTTCCAACGCTGCCTCAGCGAAAGCAAACGCCATACATTTAGCACGAGCCATTGCGCTCTGTACGGAGAATGCATTTGTTTTGCGTTCGTATTTTTGTTATCGCCCTGCGTTGCATTTACCCTGTTTCATACTCTATAGTCTCTACCTACGTATACCTTCCAAATATTATGTGCTATATTATGTACATTGATTTTTTATGCCAGAGTGAGCAAAGGGGCCACCTGATGGGCAGTGGTCACCACCGCCCATAAACACTAGTAACAATGAAATCTGATTGATATAGAGTGTATTTAAATTGGATTTTGGTTTCCTGTTGGTCCACTTAAATTTAGACTTCAGGCAATTTAAAGGCGGTTAGTTTTGCTAAAAATAATAACTTACTCTATAGTATATACGTACCCAGATTTTCCTAACATTTTGTGGTATATTATGTACTTTGATTGATATACAGGGTATTGAATCAGCGCTTCATTTTGCTAATGGGTTGTGATTTTGCTGGTTTTAACTAAAACGACTAGTTTTAGTATATTGAAATATATGAGAACGATTTGTTACTTAATGTTTATTGAGAATCAAAAACTACCGAACATGGCTATATTATTCCTACTACTACTAAAATGTGTTACTAATTTTATTTTTGTTTACATCCTCATAGTTTGATTGAAATTAAATTTTTTGTGTCAATTCTATTTTAGCATCACCATCATCATCTAGTTTCATATCTATGATCTTAGATTTTTTTTTCAAACACAATATCACTTGGATTTATGAAATTTTATTATTATTCGGTGAGCTCCGGCTTAAAGCCTCGGGCATGTAATTTAAGTCTTCTATCAGAGTAATGTTCTTAAATGTATTTTTTGATAAAAAAATAAATATTTCCTCAAATAGTATTACTCTGTAATGTATAATAATATTACATTATCGTGAAATTGAGAAAAGTTTTGGGCGGGAATTAAGCTTTTATCCTTTAATTATTATCGGATTATCTAAATGTAGGCGATTTTTAGGGTTCCGTAGCCAAAATGGCAAAAACGGAACCCTTATAGTTTCGTCATGTCCGTCTGTCCGTCTGTCCGTCTGTCCGTCTGTCACAGCCGATTTACTCGGAAACTATAAGTACTACAGTGATGAAATTTGATGGGAATATGTGTTGTATGAACCGCTACAAAAATATGACACTAAATAGTAAAAAAAAGAATTGGGGGTGGGGCCCCCCATACATGTAACTGAGGGATGAAATTTTTTTTTTCGATGTACATACCCGTGTGGGGTATCAATGGAAAGGTCTTTTAAAATGATATAAAGTTTTCTAAAAAACATTTTTCTTAAAGTGAACGGTTTTTGAGATATCAGCTCTCAAAGTCGTAAAAAGTATGTCCCCCCCCCTCTATTTTTATAACTACGGGGTATAAAATTCTAAAAAAAATAGAGGTGATGCATGCTAATTAACTCTTTCAACGATTTTTGGTTTGATCAAAGTATCTCTTATAGTTTTTGAGATAGGTTGATTTAACTGTAATTTATTATATTTGCTGCTACGGAACCCTTTGTGCGCGAGCCCGACTCGCACTTGGCCGGTTTTATTTTTATTTCTAATGTATATTCTGATCATTTTTCTGCGTTTGTGTATATGTTTGTTCAATTAATGCATAAATAAACCTTTAATTGCAAGTGTGTCTCCGAAAATGATATACTTAAAGTTATAGGTAACGGACACTTATGCTAAGCATGTTTTTAAGAATGTCCATAAGTTCGAAATCGGCCATTTACATCAAAAAGAGATTCATTGTCATTCTTAGTTATAAGTATTTCTAACATTCATAACATTATTTTAGTATATCGTCCCTCATCATAAAATATACTAACTTCTTACCTACATACATAAACCTTCTGCCCTGGTTGCCTGGAAGAGATATATACTTTAGTGATAAGGCCACCAAATACACTCAATTGCTTCTTGCTTTTATTTTTGTATATTTTAGTATCTAAAACTGTTTAGTTGTATTAAAGAGTAAAATAAATAAGATACTTAAATCATTACACACTAAATTATAATACTAACTACTACTACTTAAATAACATACAAAGTATAACTAAACACACGTTTCCAGGCGGACGAAAGCACACGCACGCGCACGTGGTACCGCCAGCTGCAGTACCACGCGCAGGGCGCGGGCGCGTGGCGCAAGCGACGGAACGCGCTAGCGAATATTATGATCAACCCGATGTTAACGAGAAATTAAATAAATATATGAATTGATGCGTTGTTTTATTGGATTGGTTGAATAAATGTACGAAATGATGCGTTGTTTTCTTTGGGGTGTGAAATTGTTATGTGAACTTTTGGCGAATAGGGGTTCGTATAGACCGAGCTGCTTCGCGCAGCAATTGTTTCGCAA